>CAJNDT010005889.1:0-169880 GCA_905221615.1 Symbiodinium sp. CCMP2592 | reverse complement strand
TCCCTATCCCCATGCCGGGTACAGGCCAGCCCATTAGGACGAAGAGTTCCTCGCTGATCAAAACCCTCTCGTGCTGCATGGACCATACCCTTGAGCCGCATAGTATGGATGGCAACCCGGAGCCCAGCTTGGGTCTCCAGGCCACGTTCTGCGAAAGATCTACGACAGCAAGCTGATCCTGGCTGCCTTCTTGGTCCCGGGCAGCGGTTTCGTAACCTGACAGCCGCACTCTGTCCCCAGTGCTGAGAGCATCTCGGCCCAGGCTGGCCAATGACCAGTCCGCGCCATGTTTTTTCGCCTGGGCGATCAAAGCAGCCTGAACTTTCTCTTGTGGGGCACACCAAAAGTCGTGGCTGCTGCACTGAACTGAAGACCCACAAACTCCAGCGAACAAGTCCTCAGTAAGCTGGGCTCGACTCTGCAGGGCTTCCTTGCGCCACGCCAAGGTAAATTTTCGGGGACGCTGCATGGGGATGCCCACCGTGCTTGCCATCACTTTGACAACGCTAAACTCGAAGCCGCCGCCAGCAGAGAAAGCCATGCCAAAGGCACCCTCGCTGGGGAACATATGACTGCATTCGTGAAACACCAAGTCCACATTGCTCTTACTTGTTGCAGCAAACCAAATCGACGTGGGGATCGATGTCTCATGCAGCCAGCCTGATCGACCGCCCTGCGGGCTGAAAGCCACGCAAGGCGTCCCTGCGATCTCAAAGTGCAGGTCCCGGTGTGTGACCGGTGGATCCACAAGGCATTGTCGCTTGTGGCGGTAACAGTATGCCGTCTTCGATCTCTTGCCGATGCCGCACGCACCCGTGCCTACCGAAAGCAACTTGCTCATGCATTTTCCATCGCACTCCTGCTTCCAAGCAGCTTGCCTTTTCTGCTCGGCTGGCATACCTTCCTGCTGCCGCTGGCACCAGCTTGACCGCACAAACTCCAATCTGTCCTGGACATCCACAGAACACTTGTCACAGACACTTCCGAAAATGTGCATTGGCTGGAGTTTGGAGTTAGCCACTGTCTTGCGGCAGGTTTCGTTCACCTCCCACATGCTGTAGAAGCAAAAAGGAGGGAAGGTAGACTTTGGTTCGCCAAAGTCCGCCGTACCGTGCTGAGCCGCCAGGCGGGTGAGACAGTGCTCCACTGTGGCTATCCCAGAAAAGGAGCTGGTGACCCAGATAGTCCGATCAGCACCGGCAAAGTCACCAACCAAGTTCTTGGCAGATATGCCTGTTTTGGCAATCAGCCGGTCTGAAATATCTTCACGTGGCCACTCACAGAGCTCACCTACTGTCTTCGGGCCTGGTTCTGACTCAGCCAAGGCAGTGCCACATCTTCGGAACTTGCTAGGGCGATCCATGTAGCAGGACGAGACTGCTAGTGAAGTCGTAGGTCAGGCACGATCTACATGATCCGTTTTGAAGCACGTAGTCTGCTATTCGCATTTCTAGTTGGTTTCCGATCTTCGAGCTGTCCTGGTGAAACGCCTTTGAGCTTTCACTGCCACGGCAAAGCCAAAATGAGATATTGAGCCAAAAAAGTTCTTAAATAAAAAAAGATTGCAAAAGCACTCTAAGCATGTTCGCCAAGCTAATCATCCGCACATGTCTGCTTTCGGTTCAGCCTTGAGGAAGCTTGCAACGACCAGCCTCTGAACCCGCAACCCGAGGCGAGCCACCTCGGGCATCAATGGGCACAGGAACGTGTTGTATGTGTCCTATCCTTCCGAACAGCAGCAGAACAGGCAACGTAGAAGGGATGCCACTATTTACGTATCCGTATAAGACTACCGAAGCATGTCAGCATGTGAGGCACTGGGCTCAAGGCATCCAGAAAGGAAGTTCATGGCACCACCACTTTCTCCCGGCCCTGGCATGGGATGGCACTGCTGATTCGCACTCTGAATTTGTTGTGTCTCCCGGACCTAGATTCAACTGACAGTGCGACAGCGATTGCTGATTGACTAGACAAAAGTGACTGACGGTCCTACTGTCACGGATGACGGAGGCCTGGCCTGTCACCAAAGGAAGAAGCAATGCCGGCCCACGCCGGCAGCCGCCCGTGCCTTGTTGGTTTCAACTACGGTTGCAGGGTAGGGGCTTCTGGTTTGAGTTTCTACTCTAGGCTCGTCGGTTTCGGGATCGGGAATAGCAGCAGCAAGAAAAGACCCCCGCACAACAGCCGGCCTATAGCCCCATAATACGAATACAAACGTGTGGGGGAGCACTGAGCACTGGGCCAACACAGCGCAAAACTACGAAAAGTACTTACAGGCATGCACCAGGGGCCCAGGGGGCCAGCCGGGGCCCAAATAGAATCTTTTCGACCGACCTACATTCTTTTGGCCCACTTCTGCTGCTTCTGCTTGGAAACACTGGAGGCAAAGGCTTTCAAGGAGATTTTGTGGCTTCGTGGGCTTGGTGGATCCATATGGGGCCACTATGGGCCAATATGGGGCTCGTACTGGCTTCGAAGCGAAAAAAGAAGAAAGTTTGTGCTGAAACTGGTGGGTTCATGGTTTTGCTCAATAATGCTAATGTTTAATACAAACCGACCCAACCGTCGCTAAAGCGTCGCTAACCGTCGCTAACCGTCGCTAGGCCAAAACTAAGCCCTAAAACACGTCTTCTGGGTACCCCAAACCGTCGCGAAACCGTCGCTAAACCGTCGCTAAGTGTCGCTACTACTTTCCTTGACCCTACCCGGAACGGCCCGGAAACCGTCGCTAAAGCGTCGCTAAGCGTCGCTAAGCGTCGCTAAACCCGAACCGGGCCGTCCCGGACAGCCCCGGACCCCATTATCATCCCTTGCTAGCCCTCAACCGCTGTCACAACCGCTTGGTGCCTGGCCGACCCACTTTCCCAGCAAAAAGACCTCTCGGGCCCCAAAGGGCCTCCCACCTCAGAAAAACGGCTCACTTCACGATCGAATGCACCTCTCAGGACCTCGCACAACCCACACAGAGGAAAAAGCGCCAAAGTCGCTGCTGCACTGTCGACGCAAAGCTACTGAAGCCACAAAACTCTTCAACTGCAGCACTCCGGGGCAACGACCGCCGCATCAATGCAATGGCCCCCCCACCTGGCTTAACTGAACACACATCTTCCGCTGCAAGCACGTTGGCAGGTTTCTGCGGTACTTCGGGGCTGTCTGTCTCAGCTTGCACAATCTGATCTGTCCTGCCTACAACACCTTACTTCACCTTACAACTTGCAACGGAAGCCTTCCAGGCCGACCAAACGCGAGGCAAGAGTTCCTACAGTGACCAGGCCTTGCCATCACAAAGTATTGCGGCGAGCACCAACCAGCCGCCATGAAGGGACCTGCAACACACGCCAACTTATCTTTTGCTGCCGCTGCACAAAGCCCCCCACTGTGACGGTGGAAGTCTACACCGCATTGGCTAAGGTTACAGTCATGCTCTGCGATCTAGCCGGCTTACCACGCAAACCCAGGCAAAGATTGCAGTCGGCTAGGAAGTCCTGCCAAATTCGTGGGGGAGGGTTCTTGCTCAACACAACACACTGAAGCAACAAGTCTCTACACTGTCAGGCTGCAAGACGGCAACACAAGCAAAACCTGGGGCTGGCCTCCATCCACCGTGCTCGGGCGAAGTACGGAACAGATCAACTGCTTGAACTACTGGAACTGGAGCTGCTGCTGCTACGGCTGCTATTGCTGCTGCCGCTGTCACACTCAGACTCAGCACTACTGCTTGAACTGCTTTCGGGATCTGAAGCAGCTTCGTCGCCCCCAGCGGCAGGGGCAGGGGCACTTGCAAATGAAGGCCCGTCGTCTGCGACATCATGGTGAACGGAAGCCGATTTTGCCTTGGCTTTCGACTTTGATTTTGCTTTACTTTTGACTTTGGCCTGGGCCTTCGTCTTGGCTTTAGCCTTGGCCTTGGATTTCGCTGCAGCTTCTGCATCATCCAATTCCTTGTCCGTTTGCACACGATCCGGCGGCGGTTCAACGAGAGCCTGCTGCTCCACAACGGCAGCTGGCGGGATGTCTTCTGGTTTCAGGGACATGCGGAGATGGTCACGCTGTCTCGTATACTTCGTGGCCATGTTACACCAGTGGGCTAATGTAACATAGCACTCTTGCTCAGCTTCGGCTGACAAGCCAGTCAATCTAATGAACTTCTTGCAGCCAGTAGAAGTGTTCTTACGATGGTACCTACAAGTGGCCTCCACTCCACCGAAAGGTGGAGCAGAGCGGGGCTGCTTCCTGCTGAAGGAAAAGCCAGCACCATAGCCTGCACTGCTACGCTCTTGAAGGCGAGCCACAGTGCCAGCCAACAAGCTCGCCGAACTAAGGTCATTTGCCGCACTTGCAGCATCAATAATCCCTGCACCAGCTGGAACTGCTGGAACACTCTCGATGGAAGACCTTGCTGCTGGCGCTGGCGCCGCAGGTGCTCCAGCGGACCCGGCAGGCCCGGCAGCACTGGATGCCGCACCAGCACCACCTTCCTCTGCACCCAATTCAACCCCACCTTCGACCTCGTCGGCCTCTGCGATCAATCGCTCCAGATCTTCTTGAATTTCCTCTGTACAAATACTGGCCTTGTCCTCATCTGGACGATCCTCGCCTAATTCCGGATCATCCTGAACCTGGTCCTTCAAAGCGATACGAGCTCTCTTGCCAACCGGCGCAGCCGCGAAGTCCCCTTCAACATCTCCGTCCGTAACTTGCAACCTGGGCGCCTTCCGCTTCGCGGCGACATCCTCCAAGGCAGCCTGCAAAGCCTCTGACGAGGGCACTCCCGAGAGAAGGAGCTCGTAGGTCTTGGCCGGGGCGGCATGCGGTATCCACTCGGTGCCATGAGTGTGCTTCAAGTTCTCAGCATCTAACAAGCAGCACAGATAGTTTTTGTTTACATTCAAGACAGACGAATGCCAAACACGCGGCTCACCGACAATGTATTTCAACACCATACCTTTCCTGACTCTGGGTTTGGGATGCATCTGCCAACCTTCTGACCTCATTCGCATAAGAAGCTGGCCAAGCGAGCAATCCTGCAACGGGATGCCACGGCTGTCACCAAACAGGCTTGGCTGCTCCAGCCTACGACTAACCTGCAACTTGCGGATGCCCTCTACAGAAAGAATCCAGCCACCCTTGGACTGCTCCGCCACGCCGCATGCCTCACACTGTTGAAGCAACCGAGTCTGTTCCTGGGAGGGCCTTAGAAGGATTCCGCTTCTGCCTGCCAGACAGTCTTTGTCCAACATTTCAGTCACTAGCACAGAAAGCTCACTCGCATCCACACGCACGTTTGCAGGCAACGGCAACGTGAAATGGCGAGAGCTACTCATCTGCCACGACCGGAACCCTTCCAAGAAACCTGACACTCCCATTTCTTCAACCTTTGTCTCCAGATTCAGCTTATGCGCTTCTGACTGCAACGGCGAGACAAAAGGGGAATGAGGACCTTCAGACGCAGCATCGTGTTGCAGGACAGACACCAACATATCCCCGCGACCAACATCGGCCTGGACCCCCGGGGCATGCCTTGGCCGACGAATAGCTGATGGCCGCAATACAAGAGGTGTGAAGAACATGTCTCCAATCGAAAAAACACGAGACTGATCTTCCTCGCAACTTTCCTGCACGAACGCACTGACAGCACGGGCAATGATTGTTGCCTCTGACGCCTTGGGAGCTGCTGCAGCGAAAGGCTTGGCTAGCCTATCCTGTTCCTTTTGTCCCTGTTGAAGATTTGTTTTGGCAGTCGAAAGGTCGGCATGCTGGTGACGCGGGTCACGATAGAGGACATGTCTCACCACAGAAACGAACTTCGACGTTTGAGCTTTCTTGTCCAAGGATAAGATGTCCGGATGCTGGGCATGGGCAGGAAACTCTTCGCGAAACTTACGAATCTTTCGAGTCTTCTCAAAAGCCTCAACAAGATCAGCAAAAAAAGTTGAGCTGAGAGACAACCTGCGATTCAACTCAGGAGCCCGAAGTGCTATCGACAGTGCAGATGGGCTTTTGGAATTAGTCACCTTGCCCATTTCCTTGTGTGCACCTTCTATGATACGCTCTGCCACTTGCACAAAGGTAAGCTTCGCCAAGAATGTCTCTAGAAGCGGCAAGTCCTCCAAAGCTGATTCCCTTGACAAATAAGAGCCAAGTTCCTCCTCCATGAGGCTAGACGCGAACAATTCTTTAGCAACTGGGTGCTGCAGCTCGTGGGAATCGGCTGGCAACTCATTCCATGCATCCCTGGCGGCAGCAAGCAATCTCCTTGACACCTCGGGATCCGGATGGCAACCCCCTAAGATGGACCACGGCAGCTTCCCGAAAAAAGCCAGCCGCAGCTTGAGATTTTCACACAAGTACTGGCACCCACGCTTCCACTCAGCTTCCAGATCACTCCACTGCACTGCAGTCAACTGGCAATGGCAGTTCAACACTACATCGTTAAAACCCGTGGACAGCAGCTCTTCCCTGAAACTTTGCAGCTTCCCCTCAACAAGGAATGGCGCTTGGCAGCCCATCATGGGGCAGGTGCAAGATACCTCACGTGGGCAAGAAATTTCACCTCGCAGTTTCGTCTCTCGGGTGTGCGGGGTGCCATCTGCAAAAGGATGGCAAGAACAGCCTTCAGCCCAACGCAAAAACCGCTGCAAACAAAGGCGGATGTGTAGCTGCATCTCCCAGTAAGCATGGAAGAACCCGTCTTTTATCAACGCTGTCAAACCACCTGCTGTGAAGTTATCTTCTGCACTTGCGACGTCCGCATCGCCCGCATCCCGGACATACGCAACCTCATCCCAATGTAACCTCAGAAAAGTGAAAAGAGATTGTGCAGATTTCAAATACGAGGCCACTTCGCCCCATCGCTCCTCATACAGTGTCTTGGTAAACGATTTGAAAAGACTCTTACCGACATCGTAACTCGGCTTGCCTTGCAAAACCACCTCTACAAAACGGTCTCTTCGACTTGGTGATCCCAAGAACTTGTGTACAACACGCAGCTTGCTCAGAAAATCATCGAAGTAAGACAATGCTGAGTTCAAGTTGGCACTTGCATTGTGAACGGCATGACACACGCCTGGCAGATGAATGGCTGCTGGCATCAGGGCAGCATTCGAGGCAGCCTCTCCCTGCATCTCATAGAACCCTTCTTCAACAAACTCGGCATCCTCTGGACACACCTGAAGTCGACTGGGACGAACAAAGGATGGCAAGGTTGACTCTGGAGTGCTCACATGACAGTTTGGAAGACCAGCTTCTACACCCATATCAGTGACCCATGCCACCACGCTCTTTAGCACATCCGACATCGCAGAAACTGTGCCAGCTTCCAGAAGTGTGGAATGTACATGCGCACTGACTTTGTCCAGCAACGTCGTGCGGCCTTGGCCGAGGTATTGAGGGACATGTGTGTGTAAATGAACATTGTCAAACAATGCCTGCGAATGAACACAACGTTGCTCTGCTTGCTCTGAATCTTGATCATCCGAAGCTAGGTTCAAGCACAAAAACCTCCAGCCACGTGCGAGCTCAACCACTTTTGATAATTCTATGAAACGACATCGTGTGTTGTAGATTTCTCGGCCGCCTTTGCTGGTCGCATCCCCCCACGCATATCGCACCACCGGCCCCAACCGCGCCATCCGCGAACGATGCTCGCACAAAAGAGCAAGATCCAGAAAGAGGCCTCCGCGAACCACTGCGCTCTGGCTCGCCCCGTGCTTCTCGAAGTGGACTCGCAACACTTCTTGCAAGTCTGCTGGCACACAGCGCAAAAATTTCATGGCATGACGTTTGAAATGTCCCTGATTACGCAAATCCATCGCTGCCAAAACTTGAGCTAGCAAGCACTCTGCACTTCGACTGTTCGATTGATCCCGAAGTCCCCGACGAGAAGGCATCATGGATAAAGCATGACTTTCCAATGCATTGATACATATGTCAACCTCACCCTGTACACCAGCTGCAAGTTCCTCGTCCATCTCTTCAGAAAGCAAGTGCGGTGTGGCACGACGCAATAGTGAACTACAAAGACCTGCCATTCTCTCTGACAGAATTGCAGGCTGCCTGGGTTGTTCTGACTTGCCTTTATTCAATCGCACCCAATCCTCCGGCAAACCCTGGGATAGTGATGGCACTTCTGGGTGCGACCATCGAGCCAAAGCTACCACCTCTTTCCACAAACCTGCTTTGACCAGTTGAAACAAAAAATTCGGCAACAAGATACAAGGGCACTGGCTCAAGTCCAATGATGCAATCTCGGCTGGTTCCAACACGCTGCTCACAGGCTGCACTTGCCCATCAGGCGCCCCCGCCTTGCTGACACTTAGGTCTAGAATCAACCGATTTATGTCTGTAGGAGACTCATCCTCCGAGCTTCCAAGACTGTGGCAGGAAAATATGATGACTTAGACGACGACCTTTGCCAGACAGTGCAAGCCGAATGCCTCCAGAGCGCTTATTCTCATTCCATCGATGAGCCTTCCGCTGAAGCTCGCAAATATGCAGCTCGGTTTCCCAAGGTGGAAAAAAATAAGAACTAGCTATCTGAAGTAGGTACCCATCCAAAGCGCCTTTGTACACTGCACGCTGAAGAAACAATGCCTCCCTAGACCATGCTCCTCTCGATGCTGCATCAAAAGCTGCACCAACACGCACAGATACCAAACCACGCACCGGTACTGTTGTAGATGATGAAGCTGATCGATCAGGCGGTTGCAGCTTGACACCAGCATGAGCAAGCTTGTTTCGCAAGAATTCTGGAACGTAGGATGGCTCATGAGCGATCGATTCAACTTTGCCAACAACCTCGTCCAGAATTCCTAGCCAAGCCCAGGTCGCTGTGCTCGCTACCATAGCTACGAAAACATGGGTGACCAACATGTGGATTAACAAAAAGCCTGCCCAAAATGTGTTGTCCATGGCAAATCATGCTTCGGGTGCTGGAATGTGTTTCCTGTTTTAGAAGCTTATGGTGGAAACTGCTCAACTTCTGATTTATTGGTGGTATTTCTGTGTGAAATAGTGAGGGCCCAATGAGAGCCTCAGCTGCAGCTATCAATGCGGCAGATCATGAACACTGAATGTCAATGTCAAGCTCAAAGCTCGAAAAGCTCGGCACAAAACGATGTGGCAAATGTGTTGCATCATCTGGATGTTTGTGGGCAAAAAGCTAAATAAGTAACAACTCATAGGTTCACAGGTCGAGGACTTCGGGAGCCCAGCCCTTTCGGGAGCTCAATACCTCGACCATCGTCAACTGTTGGCCAGACATAGACTGACTGGTTCCGCAAGTCCGTTTGATTGTGCAAAGCGGGGTTCCTTCATGCGACGGCTCAAACCCGAAACCCTCAGCCATCTGCCACATGCGACTTTGCGGTGGAAAAGACACCGCCGAACCTGTGGCAACTCCGACTTGGACTCGGGCCCACCAAGTTGAAATGAAAAACCACGACTCTTCCAAGCTGTTTAGTAATCGCAAACCACTCAAGCACGCCCCTCCTCCAGTTTCAGTTGCAAAAGACGGGGTTCTAACCCCCTCCCCCCCCCCCTCCCCCACCTTGCCCCCTCCCCCCCACCCCATGTGCCGATACACCCACAAGGATATGCTCCTTGTTAGGAGGTGTATGACCAGTTTATTCCCTAAGGATCAAAGGGCAGCGCCCTGCACACGGACAGTAGTTGTTTTGTCTTGCTACGCAAGGAGAGCTTGTCTTGTCTCAATATGGTAAAACCACTTGAGCCAATGGGCAGCGGAATGTATATGTATGAGCATGCAGCCATTGCTGTAGGTACCTGTTAGAGCTACCCCTTTAGAGGTTTACGGAATCAAACAGACACTAATTTTCTTTTACCGGAAGCATGGCCGCACATTCACACATATACTATTATGCCCACTGTCACAGTTGCGGAGTTTGGACTCATGATAAAAACAGCATATTGTTTATGCTAGGTATAGCACTGAAGTACACTGTTGAGGTCACTCCTTTTGCACACACTCATGCATGTTGGTCAGAGAGATCATCTGTACAAGATCAGGTCTGGTAATGTTCTTCTACCGAATTATGCAGCCCTTCATTGTGCTCTTGTTAGAGCTTTGTGATTCACTGTTGTGAAACTCTGAGAATTTTCTTATCTCAGATTCGGATCCAGGTTTGGATCATAGGCTCGAGCATAGACGTTCGGATGTGGTTCATCCGGGTCTGAGTGATCTTCTTCGGAACTTGAAAAGATTCCGAGTAATCTGTTCTCAGCCCTGGTGAAGGCGGCGTCTGCAGTTCCATATCCATGGTTGGATGTAGTCGCCTTTGGCTCGGCCTTTGGTGCAGCTTGTGAGCTGATTGGAGTTGCCTCGGCTTTGGCCGGTTGTGGCTGCTTAGCCCTTGCCCGTTCGGCCCTTCTTCTTTCAAGCTGTCCGTCTGAGGACGCCCATGATCTTTCACTTTCATCTCCTGAGGGAGATAAGGCGTGGGCATGAAGGCTGTTCCAGTACTGTGTTGCAGAAGGAGTTAGGACTTCTTCATGGTCAGATTCTGACTGGTCTTCCTCAGAGCTTTGGTCGTCGAAAAGTGTCTCAAGGACATTTTTGAGGTTTTTATGTCTTCGCTCTATCTCTAGTGAGGAATGGACCAATTGATTGAAGACTGTTTTTGAGTCCTTCAGTGCTGTTAGAAGGATTTCCACTCTGGATAGAGTATCTTGGATGGTGTCAAGATGATCCTTTCTTTCCTCCTTGTCTCTCTGGATAGAGTTTCGCAATGATTGTGCGATTCTGAGGAGGTCGAGATATTTCTGAATAGGCATAGTTGCCGTATGATTGTCATGTATGACAGTTGTTTCGTCGCTGCTCAAGTTCCTGAATAGGACTTCCACGACTGGTAGAAACTCCGTGCTCCACGGTTCCTCTTCATCATATGTTTCTACATGCTGTTGCACGCGTTGCGTAAACTGCTCGGCTGCTTCTACCGTTGCATCGATAGAGCTGACGTGTCTTACTGCCATGTTTCGGCACATAGTGTTAATGGCCTGGCCTTGATTGGCTTCGCCAAGTGCAGCGTCTGCATGGTTGCAGAGTCCACTGTTATGGGCTTCTCTAGCTGCTTTTCGTTGAATGCGCCGATTTTGACCTCCTCTTCTGGTAGGACCTTTTGGTCTCGGAGGATCTGAAGGTACTGTTCCTTTCGCCTTTGGCGGAGGAGACTTAGGTGGATGTGACATGTTTGCCTTGTTAGGCACTGGTGGCATTGCCTTGGGCACTGACGACGATGAGGCACTTGCGAGTGCAGATGTACCTCTGGCTCTTGCCGAGGATCCCTTAGGGATTGATGTATAGGTAATCTGCATGGCTTCTTCGGCCATTTGTGAATGCAATGCATCACTGAATAATTGCCTCATATGAGGAGTAGTACTCGCATCGTCATAGGTTTGAAACCGTTCAATGTCCCTTTCGGTGCCACGTGATCGTGTATCACCTCTTTGAAAAGGATCGTTCCTGCGAATCTCCGCAACTTGTGCTGCCTGGAGGCAGGTTTTACACAGCACCTTCCTTGAAACATCTTTTGCTTGCTTGAGCTGGTAACAGCTGTCTGAAAGATGGTAGACTTCGCTTCGGGAAGTGTGCCACACAGGTCGCAAATCCGTTGTTTCTCCAGAATTGACCCTGTTGGGTCCTAAAGGTTCACGCGTCTGTGGTTCATTCTCGGGTTCGAGAAATGGTGGTGGTCGTTTCGCTGCTGCTTTTGCATTTGATTGTTGGCGGTCCATACATCTGATGGGAGCCCTGGTGAGCTGCTTCCACATCCAGTGTAGGCCCATTAGCAGCAGAAACACATTCCACGCGATGCTGAAGACGGAGAAGTCTTGCTCACTGGTTAGTGAGTTTGGAAGTGAAGGTTCATCAGTCTTGATAGACTCTGCGTTTGCACCGCCTTGATTACGGTGTCCGAACCAGCCCGACAACCCCGCTGCTGTGGCAGCTGTTCTGAGTGCCTTGCCGCTCGGAGCAGACGGTGGGCGTGATGCCTTCCTTCTTCTCCTCCGGCTGGAGGATTCGTCCTCTTGTTCGTCTTCATCTCTTTGAGCAGACATCAGGTTTGAAGTTTCTCGTTCGTGCTCTTCAATATCACTCTTTGTTGGAGAGTGTTCTTCTTCTTGTTGTTCCTCAAGCGTGTCCAGTTCCTCTAAAGACATGTTGAGCTTGTCAACAATATTGGTTCTTTGAGGTCTGGACCTTGATCTTGGTAGATCTTGTTGCGAAGAGGACGATGATGCCTGGCTCCTTCTTGGAGGAGGGCCTTCAGGCTCGCTGGGACGTTCAGGCCTTGGCCTTTCCCAGAATCTTCCATATCTGTGATAGCTACCTTGTGGTTGCTGTTTGTCGTACCAGCTGTTGCCGGATGAATACACAAATGAGTCTTTGTAATCCCAGTATTCAGCATTACGCTGCTTGTAAGCCTGTCGCTTGTTAGCGATCTTCTGAACCTGGGCATCTGACCGGTTGTGTTTCCCTTTTGTAAGGATTGGTTGTATCGTGAAGCCCAAAGGGCTGTGCCAATCTTTGTCAGAGGGACTCAACCACAGGTCAAGGTTAGAAAAAGTTGAATAGTACTGCTTGACTGAGACAAACAGACGGATATCGATATCCCTGTTTTGTTCATGTCCTGCCACATATCTGAGACTCGTTCCCAGTATGTTCTTTCGGCGGCAGGTGTAGCATCTCTTGGACTAGGCGACGCCGTGTGCGGCGTTTTACTCCAGTCAAGGATATAACTGTTGATACAGTCGAGGTCAGCAACTTTCTTCGCCGGGTCCGGCGGTAGACGATCTGCACGTGCCAGTCTGTGCTGGTCAGAGTTGTTCAAGCAGAGGTGTCGCACTTGTGAGTGCCTTCCTGCTATTCTGTTGAATGCTGCAAGTTTCTTCTCCAGGTATAGAGAAAACAAACCGTTTCGCGGGTGAACGTCTCCACCTTTTAAGGTGAGCCTCGACGCAATATTATTGAGATCCCCCGCAATTACATCCGGTTTGAAAGGGAGAACCTCGCTGAGGAACGCGTTCACCAGTTCGCGCCTCTGTTCTTCCTTATGAGTCATGTATGAGTTGAAATGGACGATCGCGATGGTGATGACCTTGTAAGGCCCTTTTGTACACCACATCTCGTCAAGATCGTTTGATGCTTCTTGTGAGAAGATCTCTGCGTATGACTCAAAGTCTTCCTCTGGTGGCTCATCACCCTCGACATGGCCGTTCCATTCACAGAGAACCGGCGCAGGGTCGAGGTCCGACATTGTCAGACACGCCTCTGGTGAGAGGTAAGAGCCATCAGTGGGTCCATCCTTGTCAGGATTTTTACCCTTGAGAGGGTCATATCCGATAATCTCCATGAACTCATCTCTCGTCATCCTCTGGCCGGAATATGGGTGGACCCATTCTTTTGCCTCCTGGATGGTACTGTGGTACCCAAAGGTGAGGCGGCACACCGCACCGTGGCATGCCCACAGTCGCTTCTTGGGACCACCAGCCTTAGGCTTCATTGTTCGGTGACGGTAAAAGTGGTGGACGAGAGAGATGTCTGTTGTTGGGTCACCCTTGACTCCAATATACATTGAGGGTGCCTCAGGCTCCTTGGGAGGAGAATGGATTAGCATCCCTCTGTATTCATGTTGTCGCATGGTTGCGATCGAATACTTTGACGCAAGTGCTCCTGCCTCGAGTACGAGGGTAATATGTGCTGAATTGTTGAAGCACATGTCAATAAGAGGGTGGTAATCGAATCCCTTCTCAGGTTTGAGTTTCTTTTTGGGATTCCCTGCTGGCACCGGCGCTCGATCCATATTTCCCCAGTTGCATACCACTAGGCTTAGTGATACGCTGTCTGGGTTTGAGCCCTCTATGTGTTCTCTCTTTTCGTTAACACCGGCCATCCTATTACGAACTATCTCGTAATGTGCGTCGAGCACCAGTTTGTCTTCGTAGCCAGTAAGAGAGAGAAAAGAAGCCGGGTGGCTTGTTCTGGAGTCCTTGATATTGATGTGACTCTTGTTAATGCTCTTGTATTCCTCCAGGGTTGGAGCCTCTGTGGAGCTGGCGTAAGTATTAGGAGGATTATTCCTAATATCATCAAGCTACATGGATCAACGCCTGGATGGTCTCTCATGAACAAATTCCTTGCGTGGTCACAATACATGTTGATTTTCTGGACTGCCAAATCTACGTCCTCAGGTGTGAGGATGGCCTCGTATAAAAACTGACGCTCTTCTGAGTCATTCCTGCTGACACTTTAGAGGTCTCGAGGCAATCGATTGGCAAGACGCACTCGCACATCTGTTGTTTACCCTGTGGGGTAAGTCGACAGTCTGCACATACAATCGTACCACAAGAATAGCAAAAATAGCCTGTAGGCTGGTTGCAAAGATCGCAGAGAGGATTATCTGGTCGTGTCATCAGCCGTATCCTTTGGTTAAGACTCATGGCTGTCCTGCGTACTCCTACAAATCTCTCCTTGGTAGGAGGTGCAGAGGAGGAAGATGCCGAATCTCTGGGTCTGTCCCACTCCTCTTCGTCAGGAGCCTCAGAATCCTTGATCATGAGTGGACTTCGGATTTTTCGATTCCATCGACTAACCCAGATTCTCTCTTTCATTTCCTGTTGCATAGCCGGGTTAGACGATGACTTCGAGATTCGGTGCTTGCGATTTTCTCGAAGTCGAGCGCTGATGCGCTAATGTTCTCTTACGAGATCCCCTCATCCCCAGGTTCCTCGAGGTTGATGCGAGTTTGAGCTTGCTTCTGTTGACTCGATAATAGCTTTCTGTTTCAGGATCGAAGAGAACTAGGAATTGTCTCCTTCTCCTTTTTAGGAGATTTTGGTTTCTGTGGCTCTTCGTCTGAACTCTGAACATATTCTGTTTCAGGCTTTGGTTGGTCAAGTTTGACCTCCTTAAGTTTCTCTGTGATCTCTTCCGTGGGAGATTCTTTCTTTTCCTCCGACGCTGCAGGTGCAGAGTTCGTCTTGTGAGACGGATTAACATCAACTCGGAGTTCTGAGGATGACGAAGATTTTGAGCTCTTTTCACTTGATGCCGATTCATCGTCTGATTCTTCGTCACGATCCTGGTTAGGATCCGGTTCCTCAGGTTCCGTCTCTGTTCCAGAAGATTCTTCCTTGGGAGGAACTACGTTGGCGGAAGTATCCTGAACAGGTTCTGGAGGTTTGTGACCTGTCGTTATCTTAAGAACTTCGGTGGCGCTTCTGGTGCCGTCGGAGTTCCAGAGCTGTCCCATAAGACTGTCCGGATCCTTGTCAGCCTCGGCCTGCCGGGCGAGCTTGGATCTCGGATGGATCTCCTTTGCAGTAGTCTCCGTTTTCGGAGGTACCTCACCTGCAGAAGCGGTTTGCTCCAGGTTTGGAGCTGTGTCAGCCTCTGTCTGTGGCAGAGAAAAAGACTTCTTGTGAGAAGATCTAGCCTTGGGAGGCTCTGGTGGCAGATTTCGCCTTGCCACTTTTCGAAGTGCCGATTCGATTTCTCGGCCGTAATTTGCGCACCATTTCTTCGACTCGTAAGTCGCTGACGGCATCTGTTCGGAGCAATGGTCTGCCCACCATGGTCCGATGCTCTTGAGCTCATCGTATTGCGATGATAACCAGAGTGTTTCGGAGGGTGCGAATACGGCGCTAAGAGTACGGGCATGCACTACATCTGGTGTAGCAAACATCCCTACTTGCGACTGCCACAGGTTTGTGACTTCGTTTACTACGTTATTTGCATCGAAGACCAGAAGCAGTGCCTTGTTGGCACGCAACATGGTCGGATTAGGATTCGCCAGGTTTAGCGTTGAGAACTGAACAGTGTCCCTGTTGGAACGACTGTTTTCATTCACAAGCGCTTGGAAATCTGGTGCTGTGACCACCTGCGCTAGGAGGTTTGATGGTACCAGACCGTGCCTCAGGATTGAGGATAATGCCTGTAGGTCCGTGGCATGCATGATGTAACAAGGGTTGTTCTGTCGAACAAAATCCTCCATGCCTACGGGCCTTGGCGCGTTAGTGGAGAGACGCTGTGCATGGGACTGCACAGGATTGCTCCCCGTTGCCATGAAGTCTGAGATGGTCATGTGTGACCTTGGTCTCTCTTCTTCAGGATCTGGTTCTTCAGCTCTTGGTAGAGTTCGTCGTGAACCGTGTCCTCCCACTGCCGAAAGGAAAATTTTGCTCATGGTCAACACATTTGCATCCGGTGGGATGTTAACGGCGGCATCTGTGGTTTCGGCCTTGCCATCTTTGTTATAAACCATGGTGACCACAAACCTAGACTTAGTGTTGAGGAGGACACCAAGCGCGATCTCTTGTGGTGTATACTGTGCGAGCTCTGCATCGGCCAACTTGAACATGTCCAGAAGATAATTGTGTTGGCCAGCAAAGAGATCTGGGCGCTGGTTCTGAAGGTGTCTTGTTGAGTGTGCCAACCACCTTCCGACTCTGTTGGTCTTGGAAAGAATGTGGAAGCACATCTCTGGTGAGAGACCTGTTACATCTGCCAGTTTGGCACTGAGGAGGAATAGTCATATTCTCCGGATCCATCAAGGCTCACACATTGTTCTACCTCCAGTGGGAGGCCTGTCTGAAGGTGTTGTGCAAGCATCGTACAGAACTGGTGTGGATCACGAGCGTGATTACCGACATTGTTATCCCAGTATACAAGGGGACTGTTGTCCCATGGTCCTTGAAGGACTCCTTCATAGAGCCTGACTCCATGTCTGGAGTTTAGAGTGAGCCTTGCTCTACTCGCATGGCCATATTGTGAGATCAATTGAGCAAGATCTCTTGGATGCGGATTGAACACCTGTTGGTGATTCATGATGATGAATTGAGGCTCATGATTTTTCTCACGTTTGTGAATTCGGTGTCCACCGTGTTCGGTGTTTCGACGTGATGCTTCCCGACGAGACTCGGGGTACGAGCTATCCATGTGTGGATGTCGCTCATGGTACGCCTGCACTGCCCTGGGTATGGCGTGTCCATCACGGCTACGGAAGTTTGATCGTGTGCTCATTACGGCACAATGACCAAACAGGATCAGGAACGCTTGGTTAGCCCGAAAGGCTGATTGCTGTGAGGCTCGAAGCTGAAAGCGGCTGCGGATGATACATATAATTCTCATGAACATGTCCGATCTTAATGAAAACGCAGCTCGCAGACACAAATTTTCTTTTAGACGGAAAACAGTCTAAATAGAAAATCCAGCACATGGTTGTGCTACCAGCAAACGAGACTACCACCATATTCCTTGGCAGTAAAATAATCGGTAAATCTCTGTTGAGATATCCATTCCAAGGAAGGCTACCGCTGTGGCGGCATTCTTGAGATTGTCTATGATCCACCGAACAGTGAAAGCTTTATGTTGAAGAAGTTCACGGAAGGGTGGATGAATGTCTGTTTCTGGTAACTTCCCTGTTTCCAGAGCCTTGATAAGCTCATCAGGTTGCGCCGAGTGCTTTGTTAATGCATCAGCTAGGCAGTACTTCGAGCTTACATGAGCTAGGTCATCTAAAGATCCAGAGTTGGATTCCTTACGAAGCATCTGACTGAGGTGGTGAGTTTCCTTCTGCTCTGGAAGGTGTGTCGTGCCTGCTGTTGTCACAAGATTGTTCGCATCTGTTCTGATATGTATGGGTACGGTCTCTGATGAGAGATCTGCCCAAAGTCCCTTGAGGAACAGGCAAGTACCAAAGCAACGCATCAGTGCCTTAAGCTCTGCCACTGTTGTGGACATTGTGGTTGTCGTAATCTTGTGAGACTCATAATCCACCAGGCTACCTCTCGAGGATGTTTCCTTAATAGAGGATTCAGAGAAATCGTTCGTCTTGGAAGAAGCAGCTGCTGCTGATTGTTTCATTCCCTTTAGCTTTGGATTTCGATCTTCAGCAAGGAAAATAACATGTGCTCTCTGAGATGATTTGTCGTCATTGTTCCTGTATGAAGCATCAGGGTAACCGAGGATTCTGAGATTTCCTTTCAGCGGCCAAAAACGCAGTTCTACTTCAGTAGACTTCAAAATCCTAACAAGCTTGTTCAATTCTCGAATATCACCGATAGTAGGCTTGGCAGCCTTACTCGCACACCGACTGAAGCGATAACAGATGTGAGCTTGAGTCCGGCTTTGTAGCCAGTTGATCTGTCCTAAAACACTTCTGTAAGCAGGGTGCTGCTGTGGTGTGCATTGTTGCTCATTGTTGAGCTTCTTATCAAAAACAATTTCCTCTAGAGCTTAAACAGCTAGGTTCTGATTTACTGAGATATGTGCTGGCACTGATGCTGTAGCATCCTTCCAGACTAATCTCTGTCCTACAAACATAATATCGTTCGTGTCTTCAGAACCGACTGCAAACTCTTTTTTGATCGATTCAATCACGGCCTTACGAAAGGTGTCATCACCGGCCATGCACAGGTCATCTACATGTAAACAGACTACTCCATGTACCTGTCTCCCCTTGGCATTGTTGCCTGCTATGGGATCTAGGAGATAGTCAATCGCTGATTCCATGGTCTTTGGCTGAGACTTCTTGAGCTCAGCATCTGCTGTTGCAGACTTCTTACCATACAGAACATATGTACAGCGATCCGCACGGGTTGGCACCAGGCCTAAGACAGGAGTGCCTTATCAACGATGTTCCACCATCTTCGAGGTGCATCGTTAAGTCCATAAGCGGGTTTCTTCATCCTCGCTGCAATGTAGGGAGGATAACCTGCTTCAGGAGGAATCTGACAGATTATGTCTCTCGACTCATCATAGGCTTCACCCTGCAGAAAAGCAGTCTTTAGGTCGATGTGTGTCAGTCTCCACAGCTTGTTAGCTGCTAGTTGAATCGCCAAGCGGAAACCTGGGCGACTCGCAGCAGGACTATCAGTTTGCTGTATGTCCTTTTGTCGATCCTGGAAACCTCTTAGGACCCATCGGGCCTTGCACTTAAGGAAGTTTCCGTCCTTATCTCTTTTTAGAGTCAGGACCCATCGACCAGTGACATAATTTCGGATGTTTCCGAGTTTCCGTGTATCGACGAGCTCAAAGACATCATTGTCTAGCCAGCTCTGATATTCTGCTGCTTTCGCTTCATCAAACTGTTTCTTCATCTCACGCTTTTCCTTGGCAGTTGCCTCCTTCCGTTGTGCCTTCTGGGTCAGATTCGCTGAGTTCCTGGGGGAACTTAGGGATAAGGCCTTGTCCTCTTCCGTGAGAAGATCGTACTCTTCACGAATGTCAGATCGGAACCTTTTGGTGGGTTTATACCGTGTTCGGTCTGACCTCACTCTTGATGTTACCTCTCTGATGTCTACGGGTCCGCCATGCATGTACCGAGGCATGGAGAAAGAACCTGTGTTACTGCACAGTTTCTGTTCTTCTGTGAGAAGGATCCAGTCCTTCTCATCTACGACCAGGTCACCTTCCTCATCAGAGTAATACCTTGTGTCTTCTGACTCGGCATCGCTCTCCGGTTCTGGTGAACCAGAGGTGTGAGGAGGAGCGGACGGTTGTCCGGGTTCGTCCGGGACCAGTTCTTCTTCAGAATCTTCTTCATCTTGTTGTAACGGAAGAATGGGTCCCTGTGGATGTGCCTTCGGTTTAGGTTTTGGTGTCGGCACCTGTGAAGGTGATTTCTGTTTGTGCGGCGAAACTTTCCTTTCCGATGAAGACCTTGGCGACACATCACCCCCCAGACGCCGAGGAGACGGAACGCGAGGAGGCGGATGCACGCGAGGCTTAGCCCGAGCAGGAGCCACGGGCTCATCGGAGGAAACGGCCGGTAGTCGCGGTGGAGGTATGGGAGGTGGAGGACGCGACGGCGGCGTGCCGGGAGGCATCGTCTGATCTGGTTCCGGCATAGAGACATCGTCAGATGTGATCCGTGAACGATTAGTGCTCATGGGTTCTGACGGGTCCGACGGCGAAACCTCTTCGTCCGACATGATAACATCCGGCGGTGTTCGCACGGACGGTGAAGTCTTGCCGCCCGTCATCTGGAAGAGCACCCCCGAGAAGGTTGATGGGTGTACTTTATTCCAGGAAACCTGGTGCGGCAAGCAACACGTCATAGTCGAATTGGGCTTCTTCTTGTTCCAGAAGACAAGAACGCCATCAGTTACACTGGTGAGTGCTTTGACTGTTCCAAATGTACCTCTGTATAGAGTACACTGTTCGAAACCAGACCCTGGTAAGAGTCTTGATCTAAGGCGAGTAATGTCTGACACCAAGGCATCAAGGGACGGTGATGGTTTGGAATGATGCAATGGTAATTCAGTTTTACTCGATAAGGAATTTACTCTAGCAACAAGTGATCTGATTTTCGGATCTTGCAAGAGTTTGGAATCCTTGAGAGGATTTGCTGTCAAAAGTGAATACTCCTGGTCAAGAAGTTCCGAAAGTCCCTGGAGGCATTCATCTCCAGAGTATTCTAGCATGTCTGTGACCAAAGAAAGATGAGATGCATATGCATCTCTCTTCAGGAATCTTGCCAAACACGAGGCAAAGGTCTCACAGAATTCATAAGGATACACTTGTGCGAGTTTCGTTTTAAGACCTTAGCCTTGAATACCCTTTTCGTCTCCTGGTGGAGATGTTGGAGATTTCGTTTTGGCAGAATGCCTCTGGAGAGGAGTTAGAACCTGCGGTGGCAGGTTGTGCATGAAAATCGAGGATTTCGATTCATATTATCCTTTTGGATCTTTCATGCCATAGGCTTGTAGGTTACAGACCTCATAGCTGATCTTGCGGTTGGAAAACAGGCGTTTTGCTTCTGGTGAAGACCAGAGCCTGCTGTAGTATGGGTTCTCAAGACCAAAGTAACGTCCGAGCTTCATTTGGTGGTCTGCGACCGATTCACAGAATTTTAAAACAGAAAGTCTCTTGGCAGAGCCTTTCTTCCACTGTGAGTACCAGCTAGACCACTGAGAGTGATCGGGTGACATACCAATAATAGTAGGTTCTTGTTCCTTGATGATCCTAAGAAGATTGGAGCGACCTTGCGGTTGCTCAAGATCTAGACCACTACGCAAGTCGACTGGCTGACCTACTCGCAGACCTGACAGGGCAGCCATGTGACTCATACGGGGAGATCCACCGTAGAGTTCTAGGAAGTCAATCTTCCCAGTGCTGGTGACCTGCCAGTGACACTCTTGATGCGGAACCGTTAGGTCTGTCGACTGCAGGGAAGCATCGAAGGTGACCATGCAACTTGCGTGGTCAGAACCTTCTGACGTCAGAGTTTCCTCATCAGGGGCGAGAGGAATCTCCACATCAGATGTTATGTCATAATTTTTCCTCAGTTTTGAGATATTAACGCGGACGATGCGTGTTCCAAGATCCACACCTACCATGGATCCTCCGATTTCGGAGATCACCTTTCCTTTTAGCCAAGATCCATGTTTGGACCCAGTTGATCCAATCTTAGACTTATCCTCTGACCAGTAGAAAACCTTATCTCCCAAAGAGAAAGGTCCTTCGGTCATTGACAGTCTGGCCGCAAGATCTCTGCGCAGATCATCAGATTGGCGGGCCTCTTGGTAAGCCCTGTTGGCAAGCTCCTTAATGGCTCTCGCAGTGACTTCCGTATCAGTTGGATTACCTGTCAACTGATTGGGATCAGCGTTCTCTGGTGTTATAACATCTCGAGAACGCCTACCAAAGGCCATTTCTAAAGGAGTAACTCCTCCATAGGTAATCGAAGAGTTTCTTGCCAAACATGCTTGTCGAACGAGGTTGCCATACTTCATGGTGATTCCGTTATACTGCGGGTCACCATCCTTCAGGATCTGAAGTATGATCTTGATCTGATGCTTCAGCAATCTTACAGCAGCTTCGGCCCTGTTGGGCCATGGTGTTCCAGGTCCTGTTTCCACAGGCTTGATATTCTGCCGATTGTAATAAGCCTCCATTTTTGGAGTCATGAATGCTTGATCTCCAACTACAACCTTTGGGTTGATCTGAAATTTCTCAAAGTAGTCATTCATAATCGACATTGTAGTATGCTCTTCTTTATCCTGGACTACTTCGGAAGTCAACAGATTTGTTGCTCCGTCATAGAGAATAAGAAATATTAAGCGACTATCCTTGCCGGGAATTGGAAGCTCACCGTGATCTACGAAGGTGAGATCACCGAAAGTCTCTGATCTTAAACCGGAAATCTTCGCTCTTGAAGGAGCTCTCACGTTTTCCTGACAGGCTGAACACTTTTGACCAGTTGGTCATATAGCTGATATATCTCCTTTGGGATCTGTAAGGCTTTCGTGCGTCGCTTGAACTGATCCGTACTCATATGACGGTGCTTAAGGTGAAGCTTATAGAGTTCTACAGGGGCCTTAAGCTTCTCATGAATCCTGCGAAGAGCAATGGGAAGAGATGGCGATGGTTCTGCGACAGTCTCTTCACCTGTAGGTGAGTCTGTACCAGGAGCCGGGTATTCTCTTGACTCAAGTGGTCTTACCTCCGTCCCGTCATCAGCTCCTGGGACCATAGACTTCTCCTCAACAGGAGGTTTGACCGCATATTTGCGGGTTTTCTTCAGAAGGTTTTTAAGACCTTTTGGAGTCTTTGTCTTCGCAGGTGGAACCTCAAGTCTTTCTTCTTCTGGAGGTTCGTGCGGTGCAGATGATTCTGCCGGTTTATCTCTAGAGCCTGATGATGGTTCCGGCGGTTCGGAAGGCTCAGGAGCATCACCAGATAGTTCTGGTGGATCGGGTTTCTTGGCAGACGATTCTGCCGGATCAGATGGAAGAGGCTTCTTCTTACCTGGAATGCCCTTCGGTGGTGGATCAGCTGCTCCCTCAGGTGCCTTGTCGCAACCTTTGAGGTACGTATGAGCCCTTTTCTGTCCTGCGCAGGCTGGACAGCGACCTTCCGGGATCCTAGTATAAGGTCTTCCTTCTTCCTTTGGCTTCCTAGCTCCTAGAGCAGTCTCTGTCGCATTGAACGACGTACCTGATTTAGGGAGATACTTCCTGGTGGAAGTGAAGCCTAGAAGGTCCAATACCAAATGGTTATTGGTACTAATCGGAAGAGGGGTTTTATACAAACCGAAAGCTTCACACGTTGCTAGGTCAGCTGTGGGACTACACTCGAGGGTCATTCTTAGATTCCTCATCTGTTCGATGGAGAACAGAATGGGAACTCTCCCCTGATCCAGAACTTCTATGGTTGTATCTCTTCTTGGAGTTGTGTTGAACCATAGAGTTACACGCTCCTTGATAAGAGCTGTTTCACTATCTGCGAAAGAGAACTTCGTGTTCGAAGTTGAGAAAGTGAAATCAATCATGCCTGGGGCACGTTGCTTCACGGCCTTGATAAGCCTGTTCACCGCATAGCGGGAACCCATAGCCCTAGTACAACCTGAGTCAAGTATGACAAAGGTAGGGCTCTTATCAAGATTGATCCGCTCTGTGAGAGCAGATAGGACGGTGTGCTGCAACGGAAACACTGCTGTTGCAGTTTCAACACCTTGCCCCTCGGATGGTTCAAAGACCTGGGGCACGTAACTCACTGATGAGTTGTACACGGGTTCTTGGTGCGCGCTCGGATCTGTGCCTCTACCTGATGATCCTGCTTGATTTCTTCTCTTCTTTCTCCGTGTCTTTCTTCGTGAGGCTTGTGATGCATAGTATGTATAAGACGTTTGATCGTCATAAGCGGCATAATTCCAACTGGAGTCAGTATAATAACTGTCCTCATACCATGAATCCCAGCTCGGTGCGGTGGAACTTTCATAGGCCTGTGGAGATCCAGTTTGGTCTCCTTGTAAGGAGGCAGACTTAGCTGTATCCTTACCTTTGCCTTTTGCCTTTGTACCCTTGAAGGAGCTTCCTTTATCTCCTTTGTCCTTTCCTTTTCCTTTGCCTTTTCCACCTTTTCCTTTTTCCTTTCCTTTACCTTTACCGAAATAGCTGGAATCAGTTGGATCATGTTCTGCCTGGTTGGCTCTCCCTTTTCCGCGGTATGACCTAAAACGGCCACGTCCTTTTCGCTTGCCACCCTTTGCTCTTCCCGGTGATCCGGGACGCATTCTTGGTCTTCTTCCCTTTTTGAATCTCCTTGCAACGAAGGCCTCATGGTCATCAACTGTCCAGAAGACAGCTTCTTCATCCTCGGCGGCAAGAAAGCCTTCCTCAAGGGTGTCTTCGTCTTGGAGCCAGAATCCATCGACTCCATCGTATTCACCCTGATCGAGGATGAGGAAGTTTCGACCTCCGCGTTTACGGCGTTGGTCTCTCCTTCCATGGCGGTCCTTCTTGTGAGAAGAGTGCCGAATGTTGGGATCCTGCAGACCAGTTCTGGTCGTTGAGAACTGATCGAACATGGTCTGCCGTACCACAGGGTACGTGTAGGTCTCAATTCGGTGACCTTGGTTGGTCAATGCTGTTACCAACCTCTCACGTTGCATCTCATTTAGGTCGGACTGCACTAGGAAGAGGAGAGCTAGGAGATTATCATTTAGAGGAAACGCTCTTCGATGATTATCAAGGCGTTCCTTGTTCCATGTTTCGAAGAAACGTGCGGCGTATGTGTCTCTCTCGGTTGCATCCTGTAGGCGCAAGAAGGTTTGATCTGCCTGCACAGCTTGCATGAAATCTGGATGGGCATCCTCCAGAGCTATCTCTGGTAAGAGATCCATCCATGAGTTTTTCACGCGCTGTAGCACGATCTCAAACTTGGCAATCCAAGTCACAAAGTCTTGGTTGCCCTTCCATGCCTTGAATAGGCCGAGGAAACGCCACAGGAAAACGTACTGTTCTCCTTTCACGAAAAATGGACGCATCTTCTTCTTGAAGTAATCTACTCCATCTGGGGCTGCAAGCCTTTCTCGGTTCAGTGATTCCTTTTGTACTGCGGCCAATCCGGAGAGCCTCGTCTTGAGAGACGGACCTCTTTTGGTGTCATCCAGCGTTGTTATGTCGCACCAGTCGTCAATCAACTGTTCATACTCAAACCACGAGGTGGTGCCATCATAGGCAGGCGCGATCTTGGGCGTTATGCCTAATGATGCAAGCATGCGGTCAGATGTTGCATATGACTGTGCGACATAAGTGGCTGGACCTTGGGAGGTCTCTTCGTTCTCATATCCCCCGGAGGATTGGGAACTGCCGTCGGCTTCGCTATGCGAGCTCGACATTGTGCTGCCTCTTATCCGCTTGGTTAAGCGTTCGGCGAGGCCGACCGCTGTAGCGGACTTTAGGAGGCGGGCGGCCCTTTCCGGGCTCCGCTACCAGAAAACTGTGCCGATACACCCACAAGGAAATGCTCCTTGTTAGGAGGTGTATGACCAGTTTATTCCCTAAGGATCAAAGGGCAGCGCCCTGCACACGGACAGTAGTTGTTTTGTCTTGCTACGCAAGGAGAGCTTGTCTTGTCTCAATATGGTAAAACCACTGTGAGCCAATGGGCAGCGGAATGTATATGTATGAGCATGCAGCCATTGCTGTAGGTACCTGTTAGAGCTACCCCTTTAGAGGTTTACGGAATCAGGGGGGAGGGGGGGGGGGGGGGGGGGGGGGGGGGGGGGGGGGGGGGGGGGAGGCCTGGGAGGGGGGGGGGAGGCCGACAAATCAGGTAAAATGAGGGGAAGCCGGGCAAGGGGGTGGCAAACGAACGCAAAAAACGGGTGTCCCCAAACATTTGGAGGATTAGGTGGAGGGTACCTGAGCTAACCCCCAAGACGCCTGGGCCTGTGGCCTCGGCGGATTAAGCCCCAAACCTGGACCAAGGATTTTAGCTCAACCCTGCCCCAGGCCTTCAATTGCCCGACGCAGCGGCAGCTTCAACTTCTCGAGGATTGCCCAGGGTTTTAGGCTTGGGTTTAGGTTTGGGTTTAGGCTTAGGGTTTGGGGTGAAGCAGGGCTTTTCGCTTCTTAGTCTTGACCGATCCTAAATTTACGAAACCCAGAAAACCACATGCCCCGCCTGGATTCCCGAATGTCAGTCCCGAAACCCCAACCCTATTAAAACCTTCAAAGTCCTCGTCTGGCATGTCCGAGCTGCGAGAGCGTAAACCCTTCAATGTTTCCAAACCCCCGAAACTCCCCTAAACCCTGTACCCTAAGCCGCTTGGGTTTGGGGCTTTGGGCTCAGGTTGTCTGGGGTTGGGGATTGGGCTTCAGAGCTTAGCCAGTGGGTCACAAAGCCAACAGGGCTCGGGTTCAGGATTCCGGTTTTGGGGTTCAAATGGTTTTAGGCTTGGGTTTAGGTTTGGGTTTAGGCTTAGGGCTTGGAGGGAAGCACGGCTTTTCGCTTCTTAGGCTTGACCGACCTTAAATGTACGAAACCCAGGAAACCACATGCCCCGCCTGGATTGCCCGAATGTGAGTCCCGAAACCCGAAACCCTAAACCCTTCAGCCGTGATAGCTGAAGGACCTTCACGGCATGAAGCCAAAGCCCAGTCGGTTTTCCAGTTCGGTGGACATTCCGATTCCGGAAAACACCAAGACGCACGGGACAGGAGCTGTCGCTATACTTGTTGCGCGAGCCTCGACTGATTTGCGTCCGCAGTGAAGTCGGCGGAAATGGGCCTGTATTGCCACGAAGCCCGTGGGCGCCATGCTGCACGGAGTGCGGGCGTTGCCCGGTGAGGGTTTCAACCGGACGAGGTCTCGCACGAAAGCGCGCGCCTGGTCGTTCCAGCGCCCGCCCACCTCCGAGCCCAAAACGACGAGCTGCTGCGGCCCGCCGCTGGAGAGCTCCGGGTAGGTACTGAGCTTCCGGCGTTCTGCCACCCTGAGTGCGGCGCCGTCGACCACCGCTGCACAAGGTTGCAGGTGTCCCGTGCGACAAGGCTCCGCCGCTGCGCGTCGCGCCGTACACAACCAGGTCGAGGCGGCGCCGGTCTGCGGCTGGCACGCCAGGCTCCGTGGTGTGGGCCAGCCATTGCTGTGGCACGACCTGCCCTTCAGCTCGCAGCGCTTCTCTCGCGACACGAACCCACGCTCGCTCCACGAGCTTGGTCCGCAGTGCCTATAGCCTGCTATTTAGTATTCGGCAGCCGTCGCCAGCACGGCATTGGGCGTGTGGGAGTAGCCACTGCAACCAGAAGCCTGTGAAGGCCCGCGGCTGGACACCTTGCTCCACCACAGAGGCCCCCGCCGGCCAGAGTCGCTTGCCGTTATGGCCTTGACGCGAGCAGCGTAGTCCGTAGCCTGTCAGGTAGATTAGTTAGCTGCGACCGCGGCTAGAAGCTCTTTCGTTGGGCAGCTCGAAAAGACCGTGTTAAAAAAATTCTGCGATACGCCCGCGCTGCGGCGGTCTGGGCCGTCGTTAAATGAGTCTGCGCCGCTGGGTTGCTGCTCGCCACCGGTTCCATGCCGTAGCATATGGGATTGCATGAAGGGTTTTGGATTATGTTGGAGTGCTGAAGCCGCTACCTTTGTCCGTTTATTCGCAAGGTCGCGGGCATAGTTTGCACCACGCTGCCACGTGTTTTTTGCAGCCCAGCCTACAGTACCTGCCCCTCACAGGCATGGCAAACGTGTACAGGGGGTTGTCACCGCTGAGCGACATCCTCGCCGATTCACCTGCCGATTCACTCACCTTCTGAGCCCCCGCTCCCAATCCGCACGTTGTGAACGTGCCCTGCGTGCGCCTTTTTGCCGCAAGCTGTCGCTCAGGCTTTACGGCTTGTGCACCGGGGCAGGAACAAGATGAACAAGGTCCGTGGGAAAGACTGAAATACAAAACGTCGCCCGACCTTTACGATGGCCTGGCAAACGCACGCGGCCTTGGCGACCAAAGGTTTCCGATTACATAGCACAAGGCTGCGGCAGGGCGAAGGGTCGCTGCAGGCGTCGATCTCGCATTGCAGGTACCACATGTTATGCCTGACTGCCGGATTTCGGTGTGCGGTCGTTACAAAAAAGACACTCAGAGACGAACAGGCGATTTGTGGAAAAGGGGGGCAGTTTTCGAAGGCTTAATCAATTTTCCGTGGCTGAGGCAAGTGACGGAAATTGTTCTTGGTGTCCGGGATGTGGGCATATGGACGGCAGGCATGCTCCTTTCCGGAGTGGTCGCGAACTGGAACATCCGCCGTCACGGCGTATGGTCCAGCTCTTGCGCAGGGATTTCCGAGCGCCCATCTCATGGCAAGAATTACTCGTGCACCCCATGTCCATGAGGTTGCAACCACGAATGGCGCAAGGCAATCCACGTGTTGGAGGTTTGCGACGTGAGGATGTCGCTATACTAGTTTCTCGCATCGATTTGTGCGGCTGCAGGACCTTCGCCGCAACGGCCTGCAGGTGAATGCCGCCCCGTTCAATGCCGCGATACGCGCATTGCGCATCGAATCCGGGACTAGGCTTCATGTTGGTGGGGCCGTGCACAGTTGTATCAACTTGTGGACAGTCATGTTGCGCAGCGCAGGAGCCGGACTTGCGAGCGTCGATGGCAGATGGCATTGACTGCGGCAGAGGACGGCAGCCGTCAACGAGCCAACAACGCCACAGAAAGGTTTGTGATGCAGGAGCTCATGCTCTTCGGTCCGGAACCGGACTCTTTCACGCTGAACACAGCGGCCGCATGTCGTCACAAGAGTTGGTTGGGTTGATGTTCGCCTCCAATCCTGGCATCTCTCCCGGCATTTGCTTCTTCGTTTTCCACGGCTTGTTACGAGGACGTTTCTGCGACACAGCTGAGGGGTTCCGCCATAAGTTCTCCAGGTTCAAACTCATAGTTCATCATTCCGTAGTTCAATGTGGCAAGAACGCCGCAGCCAGCCTTCGGGTCGCTCACGGCTCGGGCATGATTTGTGGTCCTTCCCAGGTTTCTGGTTTCCTGTTTGGTTAGCGTAGTCACACTGTGTGGCAACATCTTTCGCCAGCTTGTATGCTACAGCACAGAGGTTGGCCCTGCCATGCCTTGCCGATGAATGGCATGCTGCAGCCAGTGCATCAGTAAGGAGGCAATTGAAACCCACCACTCATCAAGCATAGCACTTTGCGCTTTTGCATTGAACGGCATGTGTGAGCCATTCCGAGCCGAATCGTTTCACACTCAGGGCCACGTTGGCTGTATGTCCCGCGCCTGCGGTTGCGTTGTCGTTGAAGAGGCCTTGCTAAACTCACGTGATCACCACGAGCTTCGGGGCATGCAGTAAGCACTACTTTATAATATTTAAAGGAGGCCGAATGGAAGGAGCAACCATTCAATTCATCTTCCAATCGATTGTCATGGGGGGCGATCTTTTCGGCTCGCGGTTACTGCTGAACTTGTATCTGGAGTCGAGTATTGCCCGATTCGGAACTCACCTAAAGGAGGGCAATGAAAGAGAAGTATCTAACGAACCGGATGGCGGTGACGTAAGCTGACTCTGAGGTCAGTGCTTGTGCATCGGCACGCGCTTGGCAAGCAGCAGCTTCCACCATCAAAGCCGAGCGCACAGTGTGGCTTTCGGCAGCGTCGTAGAATGCTTGTTCACAAAATTGAGCGTCCTGCTCACAGCTGCGTCGGGCTTCATCTGCATTAGGATTATGTTTACAATAACCAAAACAAATCCTGAGCTGAGGTCGCACAGCGGTGGCTGGATGTCATGCCAGACTCCATAAGCCGGAGCCTGACACGTCTACTGTTTTGATCACCGGTGCGCGACATGCAAGTCAGCCTCAGCCGAAGGTTTAATTACTGCGATGTCTGCATGCCCCGAGCCCAGCCGAATCATGTTGCGGATGGCAAACCCCCCTTCGGTCTAAACGAAGCCAGTACTCAGCTCAGTTTGAAGAGGGCAATGGTTGAACAATGTTGAACAAGACGTTCGCGTGTGTGTGTGTGTGTGCCACGAGATATTCTACGGGAACATGATGTATGTCAGGAGTCGTGTGCAGTGTTTCTTCATGCAAGGCGGCCGCGCAATTGATTTCTCGCGATCAGATTCTCGCTTTCCTCGCTGTTCCACTTCAGCATTTTTCAGCTTGGCTGCACAGTTGCCAGAATAGGAGCTCCTGGGTCTTGTTCATTGAAGCAAACCAGGCTTTCTGACAGACTTCACAAGTTTTTGCACTTTGTTTTTGCGCCTGAGTTCACCAGTACTTGAATTAGAGATCGCGCACACACACAAAACACAAGCTCGCGGATTTTCGAGTTTCAAGCTTGTGTGGTGCTTGGACAGGATGCTTTCCTGGCTTCTTTATTGTTTCAAGACCGGATCGAGCGAGCGATTGTAGCTACATTTAAATGAGAATCCAGGCCGAGAGGCTTTGCCTGGGATGCTCTTGGAGACCCGAAGGCTTTTCATGCTCCGTAGCAGTGGCCCTTGTGCCCGAGGCGAGCGTGCGCAGGAGTGGGAACAAAGTCTGGTGCAAGGCTCAGCCCTTGCCAGTAACTACCCCTCTGACCGCCATGATCTCACACGGCTGCCTTTTGTAATGGTCTATCGTGCCAAGGCATTATTTTACAGCGAGATGCCGCGGTTGCGCATCGAACCAACATTGGTGTCCTTCAATGCTGCAATCAGCACTTGTGCTGCTGCTGGCCTATGGCAGGCCGCCCTGTTGCTTGCAGCTCACGTTTAGCAGAGCAGAAGCGGACGCACACACAGATAGAGACAGACTGACAGGCGGACAGACCAAAAGACGGACAGACAGACGGAGAGACCACAAGACTGACAGACCCCGCCACACGCTTGAATGCACACGCATCCACGAGTTCATATGTTTTTTTGCATAAAAACCGTATAGCTAGCTACACTTCTTAAACCCTGTCGGAATGTCGTCGGAGAGCACGTGCACCGCGAAGAGCCACTTCCGGCTCAAGCTGTTGAACGGACACTTTGAAGTGGCAGTTGGCTTTCTTACCAGAGCTACAGGGACCCCCCCTGTATACAGTGTGATAAGCTATGTAGGTTGCAGGTGTCCGTGAAAGAATTGGCGATGGGGACACAGGTTTCCAGGTTTGGTCAGTGGCAAACAAGACAGAATATGGTGAATTGCACGTTGTCGTAGCTGAGCTTCAAGCTGCAAGCATGAACAACTGATATGTCTTGCGATTTTGATACAGATTGCCCCGATGGCAGCATCGGTTGCATTCTTTCCTACAATGGTTGCAGCCTGCCGGCACAAGGGTAGTTGCGATCTCTTGAGCACTTTCGTTTGGGCAGCTCTGCAAAGCTCAGGCGAGAAAGACGTGGTAATCAACTACGCACTGATCCTTGCACAGGTGGACCGAATCGAGCCTCCAACCTGTAGCTTCGCTGTAAAGAAACGAGGCACCTGCCTTTTACAAATGCGCCGGTGTCTACAGTCTGGTGATCTTTGTCTTCTACTCAGCGTTCCAGGCTGGCGGGTTTCCGCTGGCACCACAATGTGTTCTTAGAGTCAGCTGTCTGTGCTGCATGCCTGTTCAGGCATTGTTTCACTTCATGTCAGGTGCTTCTGTGCGTGTTGGTTCACTGCTCCGGGGCGCTTCGGATGCATCATTAGACTACAACATGTTGGGCACTTGTTTCCTGGTAAGCAGCCGAGGTCTCAGTAGTGTGGTGTGCAATGCTCGGGTACTGCCTCGCAGTGGTGGTTCGAAAGGCCGGGTGATGTCAAGACTTGACTCCGCCATGGCCCGAACTGTCGGAGATACCGGAGAAAGCATCATGTCATGCTTGGTGATCTTCGTCAGCCACTTTCAGCATGGCATGAAATGCAGCAGTGGGTCTATATGTGCTTCATTATAAGCTCAGTTGAACTCAAGCTTGACAGTTATTAGGACATTGTCAACGGTCATACAACACTCGCATGAAACCCTTTCGTGCAGGCGAAGCATACTCCAGTGGCATGCCATGGTGACTCTCATGCAAAGTAGTTCTGGTCGCTCGAAGAAGGAACAGGGCAAGCGCAGCAAACCGGGAGCGGATGTTCGGGGTACAAGCAAGCGGCCGGCAAAGCCGGCCAAGGGAGCCAAAGCAACCCCGAAGAAGCGTCCTGCAGCTGTGAAGAAGCGCCCCGCAAAGTCGGCCCCACCGAAGCGCAAAGCGACGCCGGGGAAGCCAAATAAGCGAACAAAGACGCAGAAGCCAACAAAGCGAGTTAGTAAGGAAAAAGCTTTGCCACGAACTCTCGCGGGCGCGTTCTCTGCAATCCTGAAGAGCGTTTGCTTGAAGCATCCATATCGAAAAATCCTTTACATCATGCGTGGACCGCCTGCATGCGGAAAGAGCACCGTGGCACGAAAGTTGCTTGCTAAGCATCTGAGTACGCAGGGCGTTCGATGGAACCCAGCTACGTCCATGGCCGCTTTCTCGCCGGTTTGTCGAGCATTTGTGTGTTCCACCGATGATTGGTTCACACAGGTGGACGAATCTGGAGAAACGAATTACGCGTGGGACCCGCGCCGCCTTGGAGAGCTGCACCAGAAGAACCAAAGTCGCTGCGAAGAGAGCATGATGCTCAGCCGGACGCCATTGTTCGTGGACAACACCAACATGGCTTTGTGGGAGATGGCGGTTTATGCTCAATTGGCTGCCAAACACGCGTACACGGTCATGATTATCGGGCCAGAACAGTTGGGACAGGGTGCGCTTGATGTTGCCACGCTTTTGCAACGTTGCCGGAAGGGTGCCGGCAGAGCACAGGGGAAGGAGATACCGGAATCAGCATTGGAGCGCATGATCGGCAATTATCAGAAGCTCCCGGATGGGGTGCAGGGGCGATATTGGGCCCCTGACGCAGCTGAGCTGGAGGTTGTGAGGGATGCGAAGCGGCCGCCACCGCCACCAAGATTCCGATATGCAGGCTTGGATGTTGAGGAGAAACTCTTGGAGGCATTGTCCGGCATGGAGCTGCCGCAGCAGTTCTGGGAAGGCTCAGGAGCGGAGATTCCCGCAGAAGGCCAGCGGCATTTGCTTGCTGCCCGTGGGATGAGCTGCTGGCAGAAGCCGGACCGCCTGCACATTACAGTCAGCTACTTCGGGAAAGACACGGCTGGCAAAGAGGCAGCAGAGAAGCTGGTTGGCAAGTGCTTTGCTGTCAAGGTCACAGGTGTTGTCTTCGTTTGCGCCGGAGGCCTTCTCTGTGCAACCTGTGAGTTCCCAGAAGAAGACCATGCAACACTTGCCGAACTGGCAGGTGACGGGTGGCGCCCACACATCACTCTACTCCACAGTGGGAGCTGGCGGGCCAAGAACTCCAAAGATGTTATAGAAGCAGTCGAAGCGGCCTTGAAACGTTCGGCCGCCACCGTCACTGCACCGGATGCCAGCAGAGCTGAAGTAGACGAAACTGACGAGACACAGCTAGACGATGCAACTCAAACTGATAACGACGGACAGGCACCGCCAAATGTCCTGTACGAGCAAGGCACCTCAAAAGAAGTCGCAACAGGCGCGGTCCCGGAAAGGCCGGCCGATGGCAGCTCTGCTGCCTTGGACGTGCTGCGCAGCATTGAGGTATGTCAGCAGTCGGTGGATCTGGGTATGGCCAAGTTCTCACCCATCGACCTTGGACAGTGTGAGTTTCGTTTGTTCCAGTATTAACAGTGGGGCAGAAAAAGGTTCTGCAGCGTGAGCACATTGGTCCATTGGTCCCTGTCTCTCTGTGCCTCGCTGTCTTTCTGTCTCGCTGTCTCTCTCTCTCTCTCTGTCTCTCTCTCAGTCTCTATCTTTCTCACTGTCTCTCTCTCTCTCTCTCCCTTTTCCCTGTCCCTCGCTCTCCCGCCCTCTTGCTACGGCTGTTGCAACGGCTCTTCCGCAGGACACCCCGAACAAGGATGTTCAACTGCTTTGGTCCCTGGCCATCTCGGCCCTGCTTGACGTGATTGCGCTGGTCTACTATGCCTTCAGCTTAGGCATTTGGGATTCGCGTCGGGAGCCCATCCTCTCGGGGGGGTCGCTTGCACTTAAGGCCGTGTCCGCTCCATGGTTGACCACGTTGGCCCATGCTTGTGCCCTTGGTATGGGCTCGTGGCTGAGATCCAATGCATGTGCCAACCTGGTGTTGCCAATTCGGTTTGAACTACACTAGCCAGGCAGCAGTGTTAGTGCTTGAAAAACATGGCAGAGAAGGAAGGTGTCAATGCAAGCCTTCGATCGAAAACGACAGCCCATCGGACCGAGGTGCTTTGACGTCCTTCCTCCGACCCAGGTCGACGTCTGCCCGGGCATCGGCATTGCTTTGCCCAGCCTCGTCAGCCTGAGACCAATGAGCACACCACTGGACCCTGATCGCGGCGTGCGGGCGAGAGATGGGCTTCCGGCTTCCGCTTCTTCATCCAGGGCAACAGGCAGCCCATGGCAGAGCCGCGGCTGGAAGATGTTGGCCAAGGCTGCAGCAAGCGATCCTGTGGGACATGCATGGCTGCCACAACAGCCTCGACGATGTTGGCCTTGCTCAGACTCGGGTTGAAAAGTGCATGCTCTGCAGCTGGAACTGGCCAAGACTCGGCTTCTTAGTTTTAGCCTTCGGTCGTCAAAGTTCTGTGAGGCCGTGTCCGTCAAGGCTCGAAATGCTGTCGGCTCAACGGCCGATGATGTTTGCAAGAGCATCGCAAAGCACGGCATGGATTTTATTCTTAAAACTGTGGGAGGGTGAGGCGTATGTGGTTCCTGCATGGAAGCAACAATGCCAAGGGATAGCAGCAGCATGCGAAGCCACGTGAAAAGCTGAGCCGCTCTGCGGGATCGCAAGTCCATCCAGCGCCGGCCGAGCTTTGCCGTGCTGCTTATGCTGGACGCACTGCTGGGTGCTGATGGCAGACGGGCAGCTCTATCGCGGCGTGCTGCGGAGCTTTTCGGTCAAGGACGGCTACGGCTTCGTTCGTTGCCAGGAGCTGCTTGAGACGTTTGGCCGTACCTTGGTCGAGAAGATCGTGTGAGAGTCTGTGCCAGATGACGTGTGCCACACAGTGAGTTCCAGTTGTTGGAAACGCACCAAGGGGATGTTTACGTTCCGGTGTCGTTGCTTCCTGCCGGCATTTGCTGTGGTGCCCGAGTCATCTTTACGCTTGTCCCGCCCTCAGTGTCTAAGCAAATCTTTTTGTTATTCCGTTGCAGAGAACCCTCCGCACACGCTCACTTGAGGCCTTCAATGAACGGGGCCAGCCGCGATGCGAGCAGCTCCTTGAGGAGGAAACGAACCTGAGATGGGTCTAGTCATCGGCAGACAACACAAGATCTCTCTCGCCAGGACACATCGAACATCGATGCGTTGTCTGCTCTCGACTTGTTACCCCTGGACCTGAACTTGGAGCCGTGTTGCGAGGCCAGCTCGATGCCGGAACTCCTTCACTGCTGTGTGTTGAGATGTGCACAGGCACTGTAGGCAAACTGTAGGCTCTCTTGTCGCTGACTGAGGCCACTGTGGAGTCGCTTGGAGCTTGCTGTGCACGAGTTGTTTCGTGGAATCTCCTTGCGCCTTCCTACTGCTCGGGCGCCTTCTTCAAGGAGAGAATCGAGAGTTTGTTTGCTTCGCGCTCGTGGCTCTGGTGCATACCTCGGGCAGCAGGACGTGGACCCGGAGGCATTACGCTGGCCCCGCCGGGCTACCCAAATAAAGAAAGTCCTCCATTGCTTGGCTCCAACAATCGTCTGCCTTCAAGAGGCCCCTTGCTGCATTTTGCTTGGGTAGTGGATGTCCCACATCACTTGTCTGGATGGCCTGCAGGTAGAGCTCGACCGTCCATTGGAGGATTTGGGCTTGCGGCTTGGATCAAATTAGGCTCGCTACAGCCCCGTCCCCACCAGATGCTGCAGTCCAATCGAGCCAAGGTCAGACTATGCTGTTGCGTCGGCCGTCTGCACAGAAGCATGACTACTTCCAGCGCACACCTGTCTCCCATTGATCAGCTTGTTTTGCCCCATCTTCAGACATCCACTGATGGAGCTGTGCAAGCGGGGTGTACTCTCCCCGGCCTGAAACAGTTCAACTCCAAGCAACCATAGTGGCAACACCCTGAAGAGAACTCTCGTGCACATCTCCTCAGGTTTGTGCAGCGTCCCAAGCGGCCGAATGGCCTGGACCGCAAGGACGGCTGCCTCATCGCGTGGCAGCGCGAAGCTTTCAGGCTCATCAGGCAGGGCCCTCAGGACCCCAGAGCCTCGGTGCCTCAGTGCCATGCTGTGGACTGTGGACGCCTTGAAGTGACTCCTGACGCGTGGTGAGGCAGCAGCCGCTGTACTACGATGACTTTCCGCCGCCGCATGCTTGTCAGCAGGATGAGGGCAATCCAAGCGGGCATGCCGGCGGCCTAAGCCGCGCAGAATTTTAGCCAGACCGTCGCAGAAGCACCTGGATGACCTTCAGGTTGCTTTGCTTGTGGAGCTGCAGCCTACTGATGCTCCTGAGGGCTGGACAGCACCCAAGCAAGACCAGAAGCTCCATTATTGTAGATGTCTTCTTGGACACATAGTCTGATGGGTGGAGGTCCTGGCATGGACTAGTAGCCGAGGTGCTCGTTGCCACCACCCATTTGGCGTGGAATGATACGAGGGAGGATTTACGAACGCACCAGGCGGAGAGGGATTGTCGGGCTAGGCTTTGGAGCCCTGCAAGGAATGTGACTGTTGATTGGTCTGCTCCCAGGCATTCGTGCTCCTGCAAACCGTTCTGAGCTACCAGAATGACTACACAATCATTTGCACCCCGGGCTGCAGTCATCTTTTTGCTGTGCGAGCGGGTAGCTCGAATCGGCTTCCTTTCGTAGGTCACTTGCGTCTCTACGTGTCCCTACTGTACAGGCGGTGATTTCAACATGACGCCGCAGAGCCCGACACATGGTCTCGTGAGCCAGTACTTCCGCTCAGCTTACCAGGCGTACAGCAAGTGCCCGGTCAGGGTAGCTTTGCAGAAATAAGCCATGAAGTGTCTTTGATTCTCTTGTGGGCAGGACTTGGAGAAGCAATGCGGTGAGTCAGGCGTCGTCACCACGACCAATGCACTGGCCCGCAGCGGCCAGGGGTTCGCAGAGAGTCTTGGTTGGCAGATGCTTGCTTGTCTTCTTCTCCTTTACCGCTGCCGGTTTTCGGCTTCACGTTTTTGCTGCGATCGACAGGATCATTGACTACTGCTGGCTTCGTTCTCCGGAAGGCGGAACACACTTTTGCATGCAGTAATGTAATGAGCAGGGTGTTGCGAGCTCAGCACTACTTCTAGTTCTGGTCTAAGAATAGAACCGAACCCCAACAGGCTTGGTATCAACTGTCCATGCCAGCAGAATCTGTCGGAAGCAATCGGATCTGGAGTCTGGAGGCGCAGCCTACTGGGATCCTTGGAAGCAGCCCAGCCAGCTGGGCCCCTGGGCATGTCGCCGGCTTCGCCTACCCTGCCGTTCCTGGCTTCGGTCTTTCTATGGCGCTGCGCCCCAAGCACCGCTGCCCACACTGCTTGCTTCAGGCCGCTGGCCCTCAGCACCCTGACAAGGAAGCACATGTCTGTTTTGCCGAGCTTCCCCAAAGCATAACTTACTTGACGAACCTCTGCAGTGTGTCTTTTTTCTTTTCCCCCCAGCCGTGCCGTTTGCAGCAGCAGCCAAGGATCACTTTCCCATCGCGGTGGACGTCGTGTTCTGGGCAGAGCCGGGCGATGCGGGTACGTGAGTCAAAAACGAGTGCCGTGAGGTGGAGCATGGGTAGATTGATTGGAGCCTGTCTGGACATGCATCTTCTGTGAAAGGCTCGGTAGCCTGAGAGAAGGTCATACTGCAGACAGACTGCAAAGCATCTCGCAGACAGCAGCCTGCTCGACACCTAGGACTTAAGGCGCGTAGTTTCAGACTGGAGCATATGCGGGCAATCAACAACTGCGTCTTCCGTGAGAGCAAACAACGAAATGCAGATCGCATGGCAAAGAGAACCACAAGTGGAGCAGCAGCCGCGACATTAATGGTGCATGCCCGTGCAACTGCATCATGTTCTGCCGCGGCAAACGACTGAGCCTGCCCCTGCCGTTCATATCGCGCACGTACACGGATGCGCCCAAGGCACAGCATCAATGCTCTGACAGCCGCTTCTCTTGTGATCGACTGTGACTCTAGATGCATAGTGCGGCATAGTGGTTAAGTGCCACAGGCTCCATCCTTTGACCTCGACGTCGAGCATGGGTTCCACAAGATCAATTTGTCATATCCTGGTCTGCAGCTCGTGAGGCCCGACTGCCATGGCTATGACTGTGATGTGGCGTAGTGGGTGTTACCTCAGTGGAAGGAGATGTCCTCACATATTCTTGGTGCAGAACTTCTTCAGTTCCACTGAGTGCCAGCGACTCGTTCAAAAAGCTGCTTACGAGCCAGACAGCATGCAGCCCGCAGGCGGGAATCCTCTCGAACTCCCGTGATATGATAGGCAACATCATTGAAGTGTACCAGTACCTGCAGGTGTCTTCACTCGGAGCGGCCACAACCGATCGCCAGCTCGCACAAGCTCTCAATGCATATGTCCTCAGGCTGAGGTGCCTGCTCTCATCACGAAGATCGTCGTGCCCCGACCTGTGATTATACCAGCAAAGACCCCACACAGTTTCCCTAGCATCCCTGAGGCTACCAAGACCATCCCAGCGGTCCAAAATGCACGCCACACAACGATTGGCCCCCCAAGTGCACCGCAACTGCGGCGGGAACACGGTTCAGGCGCGAACACGTGTCGCAGTGAGCACGATATGCAGAACGCGACAGACGCGGGAAGTGCGAGGCACTTTGGCGGGAGCACGATTCCGAATTTCGGTAAGTCCCAAACTCCTCAGAAACGGCGAGATTTCGAGACCCCTGCCACACTGTCTAAGCAATAAAGAACTGTGCATGGTGAATTAGTCCCTGTGATGGCTCTGGTTTCCCTCTTTTTGCATGGACGCGCTTTCGCGGGGTGCATTGCGAAAATAACCTCAAGGCCCTCCTGGACTGCACGCGGCGACAGCTGGAGGCTTGTCAGATCATCCGCTACCAGGACCACCTGCTGTGTTTGTCAGCATGAAATGCTGCAGCACGCTTCCCACGAGGAGGGTGAATTCTTTAAGCTACACGGGGACTACAGCACAAGCGGAACGAGATCCAGCGCGGGTTTCGTCAACAGCTCTCGCTTGGCCACTCTCTTCGTTTACTTGAACGACATCAACCAAGGCCGTGGGCGGGCAAATCTCAAAGTTGGCAGACCTTGTTTGCATAGCAGCCCCTGTCTGCCCACAGTCTCGCAGCAGATTCGCTTTGTATGCTTTGTGTTTTCTGCAGCTGTCTTCGGACTTCCAGCATCGACACAGGAGGCGAAACGGAGTTTCCAAATGCTTCGCCACCATTGAAGATTTCACCGAAGCAAGGCCGGACGGGTTCAATTAGTAGTTCTACTTCCGCGGTGACACTAGCGTCGCGCAGCTACCGCACCGAGATTGGCCTAAGCTGCTACTGACCCGAGGCTTGGCTGTGATGCACTTCCCCGCACGGCTCGACCGCTGTTCTGACGTGCAGCGCACACGGCTGCTTGGTTGAGTCGTAAGCACTGACTTTGCCAGCGCAATTCCCAGAACTGTGCACAGTAGTATAGTACTGTAGTAATCACAACGCCACGCCGAAATTCAGGACTGGACATAACTGGACTAAGTTGTAATGGGGTTGGCTGCACGGTTCGTTGAGAGATAGGTCATGTAGTAGGAAGCGGCATGTGTGCTGGAATCTAAGAAGTCCATCGCTTCGAAAAGAGGAAGCTACTTCGTTTGTGGTTACTGCGGAATCCGTGTGCTGCCAAACAAGCCAAGCCGTCTCCATTGTTCTCCCGCCAATCAAAAAACGTATCCTTTCAGGCCACGCTCTGCATAGTCTCTCCCGACCCATTGGCTCGGATGACGCGATGAGAAACAGGATATTTACTCTGTGCTTCCAACATTACGCACGAGAGTTGGCCTCCCCAAGAACTTGTCATGTTGGCACAAGGCACCAGAGTCTGCCCGCCGTTGATGAGAAGTGGATTTTCGCCACCTGGCTATGGAGTGAAGAACGCTCCAGTGACGTGAAAGCCCTGCATGAGATTGGTCGAGGTTGCTCGGCTTTGCAGGTATGTGCAAGTATCTTCTGTCTCTCCTACGTGTCGTGCGGTACAAGCTGAGAGATGTCCGAAACCTGACGCGCTGCAAAGGCTATACTCACGTGTGGCCAGAGTCCTATGACACCCTGAGCCCGGACGTGATTTGAGACTCGCCAGTCACAAGCGGAAAATCGCCGGCAGCTGGCAGTTTACCATGGCTACAAGTAGCCGGCTGTTGCAATTGCCGATGCTGAAAACATGGAGCAGATTTGACCTGCAGGCGGCGTTGCATCTTCTGGAATCAATGTCCGGCTGCCGACTGCGCCCAGACGTTGTGAGCGCGGCGCCCGGACATAAGCACGCAGCCTCGATCCGAAGATCGCCATGAGTATGAACGCTGCATTCTCGGATCGATTGAGGGTAGTCATAGGGCTTTCGCTTCGCTTTGCTGTTCAGCAACCAAGTTGGCAAAAGGTTGCAACTCGGTGCTTACATCCTGCGGCCGCGGCTTCGAGTGGCGACGAGCCGTGCAGTTGCTGCGGACGATGTTGCGAGGAGAACCCAGGCGCAAAGTGAGTAGTACTACATTGCTTTTGCTCTTCGCTCTCGTCTCGGTGCTGGTGTAGGCCGCCGGACCTGGTCTCCTTTAACACGGCCCTTTCAGCTGTCGCCAACAGCTCGGGTCTCAGAAGTTGAGGGAGCAGTGGATGACTTGGGGCCGCCGTGCCTGTCCAAACATCCAATATGATTCGCTCTTTGCAGCTGGGGCCCAGAGCCTTCCGACCTTAGTGCCCCATGGAGTCCCTCGGGCTGTCTGGGCCGCTGAAAGCCACTTTCTGGGAGCTTCACCGACAGCTCGGCGAGTGCCACCCGGCAAAGCGTCACGTTCGAGTTTGCGTTGAGCTTCGTAGAATCGCTTCTGATTCCAGGCTATGCTTCCGATCTTGCGATCGCGGAGGGCCGACAACCCGACAAAAAGACGTCTGAAGCGGGCACGGCTCTCCAGACTCTCCAGTTCAAATTCGGGGAGCACTTGCAGGCCCCACTCGTCAATGAGAGGCGCAGTGGTGTTCAACATGCCCTGACCGTGTCATGAAACCCATGCCTTGAAGTTGCCCGAAGTTGTTTAGGAACTATGCTCAACTTGGGGTTTGTGAGTTTAAGGATGCAGCTCCTGCCTTTCCCGTGTAGTCTACGGGCACAAGTACCCGATACGAAAGTTTGCTTGAGCTCTGAACTGCTGGAGGCGGCTGAGCACCAACTCCATCATCTCGGTTGACCCGCATGCAGCGCGCAGCGAACGGCACATTGCTCTGGATCCGACCCGCAGTGAAAAGTTGAGCGCGAAAGACCGCATCGAGATTGTGAGGGGCAGGAGCTACCCGTGCCCACAGCTGTTAGGTGAATGTTTCGGTCGTCCATGTTCCCACGCTCCTGCAGGAGGAAGCAGACGATGAAAACACTTGGCAAAGTGCAGGGCGTCGATGTATCAGACGATGGCAGCAGTGCGCACATCAACCTGAAGCCACATGAATGTGCTTTGCCGGCAATTCCTCGTCGTCGTTTTTGGATCCAGCACGGACGGTCGCTCAGGTTGGAATGCGAACAAACTTCAGAAGAAGCCAGGAGGCAATCGGCGATTGTCTCAAGACTGCGGCGCCACTAGGGACATGCTTCCTCTGACGACACTCGCCTTACAGGAAGTGAGCGAGAGAAGTCAAGTCATCCAGTTTGTGCAATCTGGACATGACGATGACTGCGCCACCGTTCTAGATAAGGACCCAGCCCACAAAGGAGAGCTTGAAAGTTGAGGGACCGAGGACTGACTCGCACGTAGAGCAACCCCAAAAGTGTCTGCAGAGGATAGTCAAGGCTAGCACCGGTGACTGGACGACCTTTCAGAGACAGTCTTGACTTGCAGGAAGTACATGTTTCACCCTGCAGGGTCATTCAGAACCGTATGGAACATGCTGACAGCCATCACCGTGCTGTACGACCTCATTGTCATTCCGCTTTATGCGTTTGACCTGCCGCAGACCGTGGCTCTTACAGTTTTCGGGTGGACGATCATGCTGTTTTGGAACGTTGACCTCCTCATATCCTTCCGGACCGGATTCTACGATGAGGGCGCACTTGTGATGACCCCTCTCCGAGTTGCATTGCACTATTGCAGGACGTTGGTGTTCGTGTGCAATAGCTGAAGTGCATGTTTCAAAACGTAGACTTCCCAACAACCGATCAGACAGAGCTCGCTCTCCAGGACCTGGCTCCTCTTCGACCTGGCCCTGATCTCCTTAGATTGGGTCCTTGCTTTCATGGATATGTCGGATAGTGGAGAAGGGCAAGCGCCATGGTCGCGCACGCTGCGCATGCTACGATTTCTCAGGCTGATAAGGATGCTGCGATGGATCAAGTTGAGACAGGCAAACGAAGCTCTGCAAGATCTTCTTCATTCACAGGCCTTGAATCGAGTGGGCTTGCCTTTTAGCTCAGTTGGGGCCTTGCCATGTCGGCTGTACGAGTAGCAAACATCTCCAGGCTGTATGCCTCAGCATGTGACTGAAAGGCGCACGGGCACACGTTACACTCGCCTTACACTTCACCGAGGCACAGAGCTTGTATACTTGGGGGGGCGAGATCTCGTCCGCGTGCCTCGCTCTCCGTCTCAATCAATTTTCAGGCAGAGCCCGCAGTCACAAGCTATCACCTGTGACAGCAGCAGGACAAGCAGCAGCAGCAGCAGCAGCTGCTCTGAAAAAGGCAGACGGCGGCACACGAGTCTCCGCACAAATATGCACACTGCACGGAAAATGAGGGTACGGTTCCTGCGGAAGGATGCACAGAGGGTGCCATCGATTTGTTGCTGTGAGTGCTTGAAGTCGCCTGAACTCGACTTTACCCGTCTGGGGCGCTGTAGAGCCTGGCCTTGCCGTCGTGCCTCGCCCCTAAAAAGCAAGCTGTGTGACAGTCACGAAGGGCGAAGGTTGCTAGGACCTAGGACTCCCAGCCTAGGACCTAGGATTCGCTGAAAGCTTCAAGCTTCGGGCAGCTGCCGGCTGCCGGCAGGTCATGAGCTTGTACTATGGCCTGGCAAGCAGCATTGCACATCTTATGGTGCTGAACCATTTGATCGCTTGTGCCTGGTTTGGTGTGCATCATCTCAGCTCGGATAATTGGGTGGCTGCCAGCAACATGGAAGACAGCGAAATCATCCATCAGTACCTGGTCTGCTTGAATTGGGCATTTGCACAACTTGGAGTTGGTTCCAGCAATGCAAAGCCCATCAATAGCCTGGAGTTCGCATTCTGCATTCTTATTGCATTCCGTTCGCTCATCACCAGTTCCACGTTGATCAGCACGGTGAGCAACCTGATGGCCGGATTGAGCAAGATCAAGGAGGACGAAACCAACGAGTTCCGATTGCTCCGAGCATACTTAGCCGCAAATGACATCCAGCAGCAGCTCACGCAAAAGGTTACGCAATTCCTGCAGTTTCAGTACGCATTGAGGCAGGAAGCGAGGCAGGGACTGTTGAAAGATTTATAGCAATATATAGCTTATCGGCTTATCCAGTTCAGAGCATCAGCGCATCAGCCGCCGGACTCACCCTTTCCCTTCAGGTCCGCTGACATGCAAGTTCCGCTGCTCGAGCTTCTGTCACAGCAGCTGCAGGGTGAGCTCCAGTTTGCCCGATTCCAAAAGGCGCTGTGCAAGCTGCGGTTGATTGAGGACTTGATCGACGACCCTGATTTACAAACGATGCAGGTTCTTCACCGCTTGGCTATGACTGCCCTGAGCAACACTATCGTGGCGGCAAAAGATGTCATCTTTTTGTGTGGCAGTCAGGCGGTCGCAGCCTGTCTGAAGCTGAGTGGATCTCTAACCTATTTTCACGAGGATGGGACGAAGTCCATCGATTCATCTACTTGGGTGGCGGAGGTGTGCTTGTGGACACCATGGATCTTTATGGGTGATCTCGTCGCGGATGATGTCACCCGCATGGCCTTGCTGGACGCCGAAAGTTTTGGCGAAATCCTGTCGCAGAATTGGCAAACCCACTATGCTGCTCACCGCTACGCCAAGGACTTCTTGGCACCTTGTCTGCAGTTCCGAAGACATGCTGGCTGCGAGCCGTTTGTATACCTGCCGTAGCGTACTGTAGGGTCCAGAACTGCTTTCGGATCCCGGGCCCCCGCATTTTCAATATCAAGCACGCAAGACATCCACTTCCTGAGCTGTGCAAGGAGACGTTGAGGAAGCAGGACAGCTGGCTGGACGTGATGGAGCGAGATGACGACAGCGATGGAAGCTTCGATGATGGGAGCAAGACAACCGCTCCTGTAGCAAAGAAGAAGCACTGTTGCATCTTGACTCGGTTAGCACGCTATGTAAGCAATCACAACCTTTGTGCCGTTGAATTTTGCGAGCTGTTGCTATTGCTGCTGCTGCTGCTGCTGCTGCTGCTGCTGTTGAGGTTGCTCGGTGCTTCTTCTTCTTCTTGTGGTTGCTGCTGCTGCTGCTGTTGCTGCTTCCCGCTGTTGCCGCTGTTGCCGCTGTTGCCGCTGTTGCTGCTGCTGCTGCTGCTGCTGCTACTGCTTGTGTTTGATGTTCTGGTGCTTCTTGTTCTTCTCTTGCTTGTGCTGCTGCTGCTGCTGCTGCCGGCTGCCGCTGGTGCTGCTGCAGCAAAATGCTTCCCTGCACAAGGTGCGGCTGTCTTCGGTGGAAGGAAACGGCTTGCGCAGGTGGTCGCGACGGCACCAGCTGTGTCCACAGACAGTATTCAGTGAAGCGAGCACTGGAGCCGCATGCCCCATGGCTCCAGGCTTCTGTCTCACCTCGCAGAACTTTTTGCGCTCATCTAGCTGAAGCGCATGACGATTCAGGCTCTGACCTGGCGAAGCCATTCAGAGCGATGCTGCAGGCACAGGCGGTTCGACGGGCGTCTGGTAGATCAGGATCCTCGGTTCACAACAGGTTCATGTTCAGGACGTTCGCCGATTACATAGCGTTCTTATCCACGTACAAGTGTCTACAGGCCGGAGCGATTCTGACCTTACCAGAATTTTCATGACCCAGACCCAGAAATGCCTGGCTTTGCGAAAACATCGGCCTTGCGTGAGTGGTGTCAGCGCTTCCGAAATTCTGTGATTGCTAGTGATCCAGTTGCACGGGAAAATGCGGCCTCCTTCAGCTCGAAATGTAGATTCCGAGCTGTGTACTTGAGTTGTGAGATGGAGCCACCAATGGAGGCACCACCTCGGTTGCCGAGCCCTAGCCCGGAAAGCCCGGACATAAGTCTGGTTGAACCTCCTCGGATGCCGAGCTTGGTGCCAAGCCCTCGAAGTTGCACCAGCCCGAGCCCTTCAATGCCCAGACAAAGAAGCAGAAGCAGCTTCTGGGAACTCCACAGGCAGCTCGCAGAGTGTCCCTTGACCGAGCTTTGTCATGGGTTGCTCTAGGACTCCTAGGACTCTTCGGAAAGCCAAATCTGGCGGCTGAGGTTACGAGGCTGATATGGCTGTGTTGGAAGAGCGTGGCGGTGGCCAGATCTCGCATTTGCAAGCCCCGCAGACCGTCAGGCTGGACCCTCAAAGATTCCACAAGAAAAGATGCCAAACTTACAAACCAGGCTGTAGCAGTTCTGCAGACGACTGAGGAAGCGGGTCCAGAGCCTGAGCCAGCCACAGGACGGCGAGAAACGAAGTGACAATCCCAGGGGCTCTTTCGCACCAGGAAGGCGCGAGAGGTTTTAATTCTAACATTTACTCCAGCGGTTCCGTCCTTTGCTGGACACCCCTGCAAGGCGAGACAAGTCCCTGAAGACATTGCTGAAGGTGCAGGGTCAGAGCTTGGCTGCCTCCGCCACAGAAGCCATCGAGCTGAAGCCTCACGACTGCTGGACGTCTTCCAATGTGAAGCCACAAGGGCCGATGGTTCGCCAGAAGCTTTCAGAAGAGCGCGCGCCTGGCGACCGGCAGTACACCAAATCCAGAAGAGAGAGACATGGCCGAAAACATGGCACCTCAAAATCCGCCTGATAAAGTGCTGAAGCTAAAGTCAAAGTCTTCTGCCGCGTGCGGGCCTAGTTAAGCTGGGCTCATGTTTGGTCTTTCGCATATGTGGCCGAGGATCGAGACCCCGGTAACATTGGAGGAAGCAGCATCGCCCATGGTAAGGACCGTGACCAGCAACAATGGCTCCCTACGTTTGTTCTACCCTGCCAAAGTAACTCGTGCCTGCGAAACCCTGCAAGGAAGTGTGTGCTACATCCAGGTGGCACGTGGCGTACGTTTTGGAATGTGCTGGTCGCCCTCTGCATCTTCTATGATTTGCTAGTCATCCCCCTGTACGTCTTCGATATTCCTTCGAACGTATTTCTCGCAGTTGCGGGATGGTATATCCAGCTTTTCTGGAATGCAGACTTTGTGATTTCTTTCTTGACAGGCTTTTACGACGAAGGAACGCTCGTTCTAGCTCCTTCCAGAATCGCATGTCATTATGCAAGAACTTGGATGCTTTTCGATATCAGCCTCATTTCTATGGACTGGTCTTTTGTCGTGATGGACACCATGGATGCAACGGAAGCTGCGTCGCTGCAGTGGTCGCGCAGCTTACGCATGTTGCGATTCCTGCGCTTGGTGCGCATGCTGCGATGGGTTAAGCTCCGGCGAGTTAACGAAGTCTTCCAAGAATATTTTCATTCGCAGGTGCCGAGACTCGCAACAGGTAAGACATAGCGTCGGGGGGCCGTGTAACAAGGTGTAGATTCGATTCAGTGCTCTCATTCCGTCCCCTTATCCATCCGTTGAAGCCTTTGTCGTCCTGGAGTCCTGTTATCCTATCTGCTCCTTCATGTGTGCCCTGTCCTGTCATCGTGTGCCCGGGTCTGCAGTTGCTCTGATGCTATCCCTAAACTGGGGATGGATTAGTGAGAGTTGCCCAGCCCCCAAGCGACCAACGAGACAAGCCAGAGAGCTGCCAGCAGACCAATCCAAGTACTCAACAGGACAGGATCAGAGAGAGTACCGGTTCGAAACAACATTCTGGGACATAGGCACAGGCCAGCTACAGGACGGGGTCGGGCGGTGGGAACAGTGTGAAGCGGGCTGGTGTGTGTTGGGAGATTAAAAGCAACTTGTTGCTGGGAGCAGAATGTCAACGATGCAGTCGTGAAGGCGGACATTCCGAACAGACACGCTGGGTACAGTGAAATCCCTGTATAAGAACCCCATTCCGCGAGAGTAGCCTCCCGTGATGGTTCTTATTTTCCAATACTTCTGTTTTTGCCGGCTGAGTAGTTTGGGTAGCTGAGGTTCTTAACCGCATTCTTATCTAGGACGCAGCGCGTACCTCGAGCCAAAATGGCAGCGGTATCTACTCGACCTACCCTGCCCCCCGGAAAAATGAATCAGCGTCTGACACGAATTCGTTTTTGCCTTGCCCATGCTTGTCCCCAACCCCACCCCCAGCCGCTGCCCCATAACAAAAGCGAAGTAGGTCCCCTGCCCCCGCCCCCACCCCTGCCGGGTGCCCCTGCTTGGGCCACCGAAAATCTCGATTCCGGGGGTGGGGCAAGGGCCCGAATAACACTGCCGGTGATTGAGCCCGCAACGGTGAGAGAAAGGGGCTGTTGAGGCTACTTATGCATGCGAAAAGGGCGGGCACGAGACAGCTGATAGTCTACTGTGACTGCAATGCCATCACCGTTCGACACAAGCGGGTTATGACTGGCAATCTGCGCGGTTCTGCGGAAGCCATGTGGAGGAGGATGCAAGAGCTCACGCCGGCAGACACTGCTCTCGTTTGGGTGCCTTCGCATGACAAACGGAGCATTGGGAGCCTGACAGTGGCCCCTTACAGCTATTCAGGCGAGAGCTCTTAACGCCAGGGCGGACGCTGCCGCCACGCAAGCTTTGGCGCCTCACAAGGAGGAGCATCTGGGAGGGCAAAAAAGAGGAGGGAAGAAACAGTTGCTTGGAGCCGCTGTGCACTGGAATTGCAGGCAGAACGCACCAGAGATCTGCATGTGAGATGGTGAAACTTGTTCGTGAAGAGAACATTGCTTCGGAGGTGGGCCGCCCCGGCGCTCAAGCAGCTGAGGCGGCTACGGAGGAGGAGACCGCTGGAGGAGAGATCCTCTGATGGTCCTTTTCGGCGGTGACCGGCGTCTACTGAAGTGCCCCGGCAACGTCGTTGCGGGACGCACTTCATGGTGGCGTCCAACCAGAAGTGAGAAGTAAGCATGTCATTATGACCTCCACGAGGGCAGCGTCCTGGAGTCAGTCTACTCCTCCGCGGAGGTGGGGCCTCGGCACTCCGAGGTAGCGAATTCCCTCAGGCGGGTGCTGCAGTGTGGGAGTGATGAGCGTAGCAGCAGTTCACATTTCATGAGTGGGCATGTGGATGACTCCACTGGCATTTCGCCTGAGTCGATATGGGAGTGGCAAGCCCGTGCAGCTTGGATTTGGCACCCAAGCTGTAAAGAGACCGTGGGCGGGAGTAAGATGAAGCGAAGGGTCGGATGCAACGGAATCCGGGTTGGCGAAGCTTCACATCCTGGACCCGGTGGGCAGCGAACTAAGCAGCGAAAGGCCATTGAGCAGTTGATACAGCTTTTGGTTGCACTGCTGATGGGAGATACGGACTGGACACAGAAGTTAGCCGATACACTGGCGACCTGTGCAGCGAAAAAGTTTTTGCAGAAGCTGGCCGCGGCGGTGGATATGGATGCAGCTCCCAGCGAGGGGCCTTCACGAGCGACGGGCGCAGCGCGTGAGCCAAAATGGCCGCGGTATCTAATCGACCTACCCTGCTCCCCAGAAAAATGAATCCGCGTCTGACACGAATTCGTTTTTGCCTTGCCCATGCTTGTCCCCAACCCCCAGCCGCTGCCCCATAACAAAAGCGAAATAGGTCCCCTGCCCCCGTCCCCACGCGTGTACCCCGCTTTACAACCAGAATCCCCACTTTACAACCAGAACCCCCACTTTACAACCCATGAGCCTGTCCGGAATTCCCACTTCGCAACCGGTTGGGAAAGCTTCTTAACAACCCTATTGACTGATAACGTCAAAGCCTAGAATCTCTAGCATCATCCTTTACGGCAACCATGCAGGTTGGAGAATGATGTTGGTTGCAATGTGGGCGTTCTTAACCCGAAACCACGATAGATATGTGTGTGTACATATATATATATATATATAGATGCGTGAGGGTTTGGTATCGATGATACTGTTTAGATGCTCACCTCAGCGAGCGTGTTGTTGCATAGTGGTTTGCACTTTACGCACTCGCGGCCGTCAAGCTGTATCCAACTCACCCCCTGCAGGCAAACTCGGACCGAGTGCGTTTGTATTGGGGAAAGCAGAAAGAAAACATGAGTTTTAGAAAAGGATTCTTTTCTCGCCGGAGCGCGGGTATGCATTTTTTAGTTTATATATATATATATATGTATATTTATATTAAAGCCAATACATGAACCCGAACATTTTACTTTTTACTACATTTGATGTTGTATTTACGGTTTTACGCCATACAAGTACTTTCAAAAAATGATTTTCCTTTTTTGTGTACTTGTGTTGAGGAAAGCATACAGAAAACATGACCTTTTAGAACCCCAACCCACCGACCCACCACAGGCAAGGCCAGAGTGCAAAGCGCAGTAACATGTAACCAAATTCCTACCCTCGAACTCCACAGCACCACGCTTCACAGACGGACTCTTTTCTCACCAGAGCGCAGGTAGGTTTTTTTAGTTTATATATATATATATATATATATGTATATTTATCTTAAAGCCAATACATGAACCCGAACATCTTGTTTTTTACTACATTTGATGTTGTAATTACGGTTTTACGCCATACAAGTACTTCCAAAATTGATGTATTTTTTGTGTGTTTGTATTGTGGAAATCATACAGATAATATAGGATATAGGACAGGATATAGTGTTATTGCAGTAGAAAGTTCAGTACGGGGTTCCCATACGGGTTCTGCAGCATTTGCGGGCCGGGTATAGTGTGCAAGGATAGCGTGGTTAGGGTTCTAGACCTAGTGGCTTTACGAGGGTTTAGGGCTTAGGGTTTAAGGCGTAGGGTTCGGGTGCATATTCTAAACCTAGTGGCTTTACAAGGGTTTGGGGCTTAGGGTTTAACGCGTAAGGTTCGGGTGCATATTCTAAACCTAGTGGCTTTACGAGGGTTTAGGGCTTAGGGTTTAAGGCGTAGGGTTCGGGTGCATATTCTAAACAAGGGTTCGGGTGCATATAATCCGGAGCAGCCCCCAACTACTGCTGAAGCACCCACAGACGACAAAGATCAAAGATATCATGCGACGAAACAATTTTAGGGATGTTCGAGATCTTAGTAGTTTGGGGCCACGGTCGGATGAAGGCCACGTAAAACACTTTAGGGGGTCAAAGAACCAACAAATTATCAGGAATCGAGGTAGGTTTGTTGTAAAAAACTCATGAAATCCCAATACGTCTTAATCATGGGTAGACGGGTTGCAAAGTGGGCGTTCTCACGATCGGCAGTTGTAAAGTGGGGATTCTCACACGGAAAACAGTGTCTGTGGTTGTAAAGTGGGGATTCTGGTTGTAAAGCGGTTAATCTCCCGTCCCCACCCCTGCCCCGTGCCCCTGCTTGGGCCACCGAAAATCTCCATTCCGGGGCAAGGGCCCAAATAACACTGCCGGCGATTGAGCCCGCAACCTTCCTGTATGAAGGCTTGTGAGGCCAGAACCTTTTCTTTTCCACTCGGCTATAATGGACTTGCCCATAAGCTGCCCTTGGGCCCCTACGTGAGAATTCACGGAACATAGCCCACACAACCCAGCATTTTCCGTTTTGAGAGTGGTGTCTGACACCAATTCGTTTTTGCCTTGGCCCACCTTTGCCCCCCAAGCCCACCCTTGCCTGCTGCTGCCCCATCGTAAAAACGAAATGGTGTCTGACACTGATTCGTTTTTGCCTTTGCCCACCCTTGCCCCCAACCCCACCCCCACCCCTGCCCGCCGCGGCCCGGGGACAAAAAGCGAATTTTACTTCGTGTTTGCCTTTGCCCAGCCCCCAACCCACCCCTGCCATTTGTCTGCATAAAATTCTGAACTTCCTGTGTTTTCATATATGAGAACAAGCCAAGCAAGCCACAACGAAACTACTTCCACCCAACATAAAATGAGAACCTGATCAGGTTTTTGAAGCTATCAGAATTCTGTGAGTCCTGCCGGGGGTTGGGGCTAAGGTTCTCAACCAATGGGTTCTTATACAGGACGTTCACGGTACATACGCCCTTGAATATCTAAACTCTCTGCAACGAAGCACGCAATAGACCCGCCGGAAGGCTTTCTGATGTTGCAGATTCGACAGTAGGAGTAGTAACTAGTAGGTTTTTTGGCACGTTGAGCGTCTACTTTCCTAGAAACGTTGATCTGGTATTCGATGGTGAGTGCCAAAACAGTGTTGTTCTTCGTTGAGCGTCTACTTTCCTAGAAACGTTGATCTGGTATTCGATGGTGAGTGCCAAAACATTGTTGTTCTCCATGTGTTTTGCTTGCCCCTCCGCAGGGACGGGGCCTTTGATCGGACGCCAGTGAAGTAAAAAAGAAAACCAAAGACCTCAATCAGGTTCGGTTCGGTTTCACTCAGTGGTGTCGGAGAGTGAGAGGTGTCGGGTCAGCTTCCCGTGTCACGCCAGCCGAGCTGGATGCTAGACCTCTGCTCTAGTCTTGCAGCAAGCAAGAGACTTGGCACTTTAAAGAGTAGGTACACGTCCTGCTTTTGTAGTCCAGTATCGCCTGAAGACCGTGCCTGGTATTGCCGAGTGTGAGCGTCAAAAAAGGAGGGCCAGACAGGCTAAAGAGTGAAAGAACGACGTCAAGCCTTTGCGGTGCCGAGGCTGCGAGCTTGTATTACGGCCTGGCAAGCAGCATCGCTCATCTCATGATACTGAACCACTTAATTGCGTGTGCCTGGTTTGGTGTCAGCCGCCTCAGCACTGACAACTGGGTCCTGGACAGCAACATCGAGGAGGAATGGATGGGACACCAGTATCTGGTTTGTCTCAATTGGGCATTTGCCCAACTCGGTGTCGGTAGCAGTTCTGCAAAGCCAACAAACAGTTTGGAGTTTGCATTCTGCATCCTCATCACTTTCCGCTCTTTGATTACATCTTCCACCCTGATCTCAACCGTGAGTAACTTGATGGCAGGGCTCAGCAAAATCAAGGAGGATGAGAACACCGAATTCCGGCTTCTTCGGTGCTATCTGTCGCACAACGACATCCAACCCGAGCTGGGCCAGAAAGTGACGCAATTTCTGCAACACCAGTATACGCTCAGGCAGGAAGCAAGGTGCGGGGCCTTCCAGTCCAACTCGCTCTGCTGTGCTGCTGTTACTATGTTCAACATGCCGTGAGCATCAGTGCAGTTTGATCTTCAGGTCTGCCGACATGGACGTGCCCCTGCTTGAGCTGCTGTCCCATCAGCTACGAGGTGAGCTCCAGTTTGCGAGGCACCGGAAGTCCCTCAGGAAGTTGGCATTTGTTGACGACATGATCGAGGGTGAAGACTTGCAGACGTTACATGTGCTGCACCGCTTGGCCATGACAGCCCTGAGCAATGCATCGGTGGCGAGCAAAGATATCATTTTCTTCAGTGGCACCAGGGCCTCACACTCCTACCTCAAGCTGAGCGGCGACTTGATATATTTCACAGAAAACGCTGCGGAAGAGGCCGTGGACAGCAGTGTGTGGATAGCAGAGATTTGCTTGTGGACTCCGTGGGTCTACTTGGGCGACTTGATGGCAGAGGATGTCAGCCGACTGGCCATTCTGGATGCTGATCTGTTCTGCGAGATCATGGCGCAGAGCTGGCTGACTCAACGAGCCGCCGCCAAGCATGCCAGGCAGTATCTTGAAACTTTGAAGCTAAAGCAGGACCAATCGGAGTGGACCGACCTCTTCCCCCGGGACGATCCACAGCGCAGTGTGTCTGCGGGTCCCTTCGCAGCGGATCTGCCGAAGCAGTGCTGAAGCTTGGCTTGGAATTGGCATGGGCCTTTGCCCGAACCGAGGGGTCACCGAGCTGCAGCTAAGGCCCGGGCTTCTTCTCGAAAACGCCACAGGGATCCAAGAAGGTGCATCCAAAAGTCGCACCCGCTGCAAAGATGGAGTTCGACGATGTGAGGGGGCCTAGCTAGACTCGACGGGAGAGTATTTTACAAACTTGAATGAAATCCCTGCTAGCTGGCACCCGTACGGTCCAGTTGGGATCGCCGGAGATAAGAAGTGACTTTCTCGAAAGGTTGCCATAACTTCGACTCCAGCTCTACTATTGGCTACTCGGCTACTGCTACGTCTGCTGTTGTCCTTCTTGCAGAGGGGGCGCTTGTTCCTTGTGGTCTGCTGCCCCGAGAATCGCAGAAACATAATTCCGGAGGATCCCGGAGTTTAGTTCATATTCCTGGGTGATGAAACATCTCCCAAGCTTGCAGAGCTCTTGATTGGGAGTGCACGCGTTGCCCGCGAACTTTAACGTGTTTGAACATCCACTTCTTGGAAGCTGCATCATGGTAAGTTCACTCGGAAGCTCCGTGGGATGTTGGGAGGCAGTTATGTATAGATGAGCACCTGCAGATCTCGGACGTACTGCAGCCGCCATGATGTCGCTGTTTCTCGAGTTTCACTACAATCCGCTATTCTTTTGATCGTCGAAGTTTTGGCTTGCGTGTGTCGAAGACATGTCGCAAGCACGCCGCATCTAGCCGTGTCGTGCTGGTGATGGCTTGCGAGACCAGTTGAGACCCGGGGTATGAGTCCTTGACGCATGAAAGCACATTTATTTTTGAGCTGTGAGCTGGGCAGAGGCTGAGAAAGGTGACAAAGTGTAGATGTGAGCTCTGAGGCAGGGAAAGAGGCGACTGGGAGCGAGCCCTTGCCTTGCTCGAGGCCAGGTAGTGCATGTGCAGTCATCCGTCTTCTCTTCCTTTCTCTTCTTTCTCGTGTTTCTCTGAGCGAGGAGATCCAGCGGGAGCGCCTCCTTCCGGTGCCTCGAGCACAAGACTTTGCGGAGCGACTGACGCTTTGATCTCGTCTTTGCCCAGGATCTCATAAGTTTCAACACGGCGATGGACACCTGCACTGGATCACAGCGCTGGGAGGTGGTCCTGCAACTCCTGGAGGATAGTCGCTATTAAGCTCCTTGACTCCTTGATGTCCATGGCCATGGCAAGGACCTTCGGCAACATGGCCTCCGAGCAGACCTCCATACCGCTACCGCCGCAGCCAGTGCGTGTGCTCACGGCGAGCAGTGGCTCCCGCCCTAGGACCTGCCCTAGGATGTCCGAATGTCCAAACCTTGACATCTCAGGGAGCTGGGGGCCTGAGGGATGCCCACATGAGGCAATTGGGCCTTTTCCTGGCGGACGTCTGTGCTTGCAGACATCGGCCAGATGTGCAGCTGTACAGCTTTGCACTGAGTGCGACCGACGTCCTTTCAGAACACAGTTCATCAAGAGTCTTTGGTGCAAGGCACGAAGCTCTTCCTTTGCGAGAAGGGGTTCCAGTGGGAACTCGCTCTAGATCTCCTTTCGAGGATGCCACTCGGCCCCATCCCATGGCAGGGGCCAGGGCGGCCAGGGGCTTTCAGGGTGCCGCTGCCACGGAGGCTTGGCGACAGCATTGCCTTGGACTCGATCTCCTCGAGCATCGCCATCAGCTCAGCTATTGAGGAATCAGCTTGGCTTCGATGGCGGAGACTCCGAGGCAATCCGAGCATGCGCCACCCGTCGCAGTTGGGACTTGGCATTGTGGGTGCTCAATGAGCTCTGCCGCAACCTGAAACTTTCAGGGTTTTAAGGGCCACCTGACATCTTTCCGTGCTACTGGTACCGCGAGGTGGCCGTGACAGAGATCCTGGAGCCAAAGCCTATCTTGCTGCCGTGGATGCGCTGGAGGTTGTGCTACTTGTAGGGTTTAGGGTGTGGCACCCGTGCGTGCGAGCAGGGCATCACTCGCGCGCTGCCAGGCCAGCAATGGTCCACCGGCATCTCCCGAGCTCTTCGAAGAGCTTTGTCGTAAAGCTGCCTCAAGGCACCTTGCACAATGCCCAAGCCTCTGCATGCAGTACCGTAGTACCACACACTTGCTGGCAGTTCGGTCTTCGCAGCCTGAGTCGTCCTTGTGAGGATGTTTGCGGTATAGAGCGTGTCTCCTGCAACCGGGCTCCGGGCGCCTTGCCCCTGTTTCAAGAAGGATTTTCCCGCGCCAAGTGCTGCGGCCGTCTTTATGCTGACATAGCCGCAAGGTGTATTTCGAGAGCCACCACTGCGCCTGCCACGTTTCCGTTTCATTTCGGCAAGGATCGCAGGTGCCAGAGCCGTAAAGGAAGAGGACTCCGTAAGCACGGGGCCCTGGCCACCAGCAGCTCGGCTTCGGCGAAAAAGTCGCACGGCCACAGCGACCTTTGGCGGAAAGCCGGCTCGAAGCATGAACGGGATATTCCTGCCGTCTTGTATGATCAAATCTTAGAACGACACGAGGCCTGGCTCAGAGTGACAGTTGGGCAGATGACGCGGCCACCATGAATCGGACCTCGTCGGGCCTGCCGACAGTGCAGGCCGGAGTGAAACCTTTTTTTCTAGCCGAGCTGGGAATTCTTCAAACCGGAGCTGCCACGTCAGGAGGCCACAGCCGATCGCCTTCCCCCAATCGCCCGCCAGCGCACCAAAGGCAAGGTTTTCCGCCGTTAACCACGGGACAGGCCAGCGCCAGAAGAGTGCGTAATTCTCATTCTCAGGCAGGCTCCCGACAGCAAGTGCCTCAGCTGGCGCATCAGCAGCGTCAGCTTCTTCAAGCCTGGCCTCCCCCCTGAGTAAAGCCGGCCCGGCCCTGCTTGAGGTCGACAAGAAGACACTGCCGACAGCCACTGACAAGACGGGCACTTCGCCCTCCAAAGCGTCAGCACCTCTTGGCCTCTGGCATCGAGACCATCCTACTCGTAGAGTCTCATGGAGTGTGCGGCCTTGCAGGAGCAGCCGAAGCTCGGTCCGGGTGCAGGACGAGGACCTCAAAGGCTCCCGGAGTCTTGAAGAGATGCAGCACTTCAGCGTGTATATTCCTGCGGACTGATAGGCTTCTCCTTGATCAAGTACCTCCAGGACAGAGCCTGAGCAGTTCGCATCTGGCAAACCTGGAGCCTCAAGAATAGTACTCTGAGTGCATGGGCCGCGCCAGCGTGTTGTTCATTGGGTACTTCATCTGTACATCTACGGTATAGAGTGCGATTCCGGTTTCGTTACCAGGCGCGATCGTACCCGGAATCGCAGTTGAAATCGTACTTTCACGCCACAAAGTGCGATTCCGGGTGCGATTGCACTTGGAATCGCACTTTTGCACCACAAAGCGTGATTGCCAGCACGATTCCCGATACAACCATACCCACAATCGAACTTGGAATCGTGCCTTTATACCACAAAGTGCGATTCCAGGCGCGATTCCAGGTACGATCTCGAAGTCTGAATTGGTACTGGAAACTGTGCATGTACTGCGCAATTGTACTCGGTTTCGTATTCAAGCCCAACAAATGAAGAAGCGGGGGAAAGGGGGGTTCATGCTGTAACCGGGCTGCTGGACAACGAGGCCTGCTGCAAAAAAACAGAAAAACAATCAAGCCTGGATTTACAAGTCTTGCCCGTGTTACATGTCAGAAATACATACGGTATTGACTGTAGTGTATCTCGGATTTTTCATGACTCTGTCCTTTTGTTGAAAAGGCCTCGCTGTGCCCATCCTATCAGGTCTTGGCTTCCCAGAACAGGAAGAAGGCCACCTCTCTGCCAGCGAGTGTGCACTGCGTATTCACATGTTGCTGTGCTCGAGTAGCAGGCTTGGGTGGACCTCCAGTTTCTGAGGAATGTCTTGCAGTCCTGCGCCGAGAAACCTGAAAGTGCTGATGTAAGGGGAGTGCCCTTGAGAAAGAACATCTGTACCAGGTCATTTAACAGGAAGCACCTCAATGAGCGAGAGGTGGGCGACTATTGTTCATGTCTCGATTTGGTGGTCTTGGATCTGTCAGGATGTGTTCGGGTACACCTCGCTTGCGCTGGCAAGCAGTGTTGGCCACGAGGGCGTTGTGAATCTACTGTTGGCCGGAAGCACGGATCGGAGTGTCTGCCATTCGAAGCATGTGCCTACTCGTAGTCACAACGTGTTGCTTTTCCCATCCTGGAACTTACCGAGGAGGCTCAGGTGGCGAGCTGGTTTGGCAGCTCCTGTAGATGAATCACAGTATCCTGGTACCTCGTGCCAGGCCGACTCGAAAGTGAAATGCAACCTTGGAAATACACCCCTCCACTTGGCATCTCGAGCAGGCCATGCACAGTCATGCGCTACCTTATGTGACTGTGCATGAATCATCCCAAGCGCTCTTTGCAGCGTCTCTGCAGGTCACGTTGCTGCGGTGCAGGTGCTTGTGCAGCACAAAGTTGCTCTGGTGTCCTGCCAGCACTTCTCGATGAGGCAGACTCTAGGAGATGCTTAGACTTGTCGAATAAAGCCTGTCGGACGTGACCTACTCAATTTATTGCAGTCCGGCAGAAGGTAGACGGAAGAAAGGTCTGGCGGCAAAGTGGGACAATAGATTCAATAGATCTTGAGAACCCAGGACTCCAAGAACAGTGAAGGTTGGACGCCGCTCATGTGGTCACCGGCCCAGCTTTCCAGGTGCAGAGGCTCTGCGATAGCAACAGTCGATGCACTGACGATGCAAGGGCATCCATGTCTGGGCGTGCTGACGTGGTCGCTGCCCTGCTGGCGGCACATGCAGAGGCCTTTCCCCGGCTTTACATGATCCGATGGCTGATCGCTGTCAGCAAATAGGAGAGCGACAGGTCAAAACAGCGCAAACCCAGATCTGCTGGCAGGCGAAGTTGAAAGACTCCCAGGGCATGACCGCATTGATGTGGGCTACCCGTCCGGGCCTCCTTGTAGCAATCGTAAGCAGATAGCATCATGTCGTCGTCGGTGCAATCGCTGCCAGGTCACGGTCATGTGGACGTCATGAGGTTGTTACTGGGTGACGGGCCTAGGCCCCAGACACCCAACACCTATCATTGCATGCTCGTTTTGGATGCTCCTGCAGGCCAGACCTCAGCATAACGGATTTTGGAGGCTGGATGCCAAGTCGCGGCTCCTGCACAAAAAAATGAGGCATGATGAAAACCAGCCTCTGCCTCTGCGCGCATGAGAAAACACACCCGGCCGGGCTGAGGTCACAGCGTGATGCACCACGCGCGGCAGCACAAGGCGGCCAGGAAGATGCTCGAGCGCTTCGAGGCCCGGGGAACGGGGAGCAGAGGGGGGAGCCCCTCTCGTTGCATCTTCTTGCCTTCTCGCATTCCTTGCATTGCATCCCGGGTCTGAAGCCGCCGAAGCCTTCAGCGGTGCCAGCACAGGCGCTGAATCGACGGTTGCTCCACTCCGCGAAATCCGGGGACCTCAACGAAGCGTCTATGGCACTTGAGGCTTGTGGATTTGTCATGAGACAGGGAATCATTCCATCACTGGAGAAACTTTAGCGAACCGAACGGGCTTGGAGGCCGGTGCCTTTGTGGACACACTGGATGCTGACGGCGCGAGTCCCTTGCTTCATGCTGCGTCCCAGCGAAACTTGTCCATGGCCGGCAGCTTGGCCTTCCAAACTGCCAGAACAGTTGCCGCACAGCTGCGAAGATGCCAACTGTCTAGGTCCGCCTACTGACGCGCCACGGAGCGGATCCGAGCTTGGAGGCTGATTGCGGGCCTTCGCTTGTTTGAGTTCTTTTAGAACTGCTGGTCCAGGCCTCCCGGGCAAGTTCTCCCTGGCTTCGAAATGCAGAGTTGCCTCCTCAATATGACCTGTTCGTGGCACGAAGGATGAGGAAGTGACGTCCATCACCTCGTGAAGCTTTGAGGTATCAGACATCGATCCAGGAGGCATCAGTGCATGACCGCTGTGCTATCAAGGGGTACAAGGTGGCTGGGGAAAAGTTCAAATGCAAGGCTGCTCCCCGCCAGGTCCTTCGCGATGCGGTGAAGGCGAACAAGCTTCTGGTATCTGCTGCCAAGGAGGGATGGTGGAAGGGCGTCTTCCAGGCCCCAGCAGAGAAGAGCGTTCCGAAGGAGCAGGAGAGCCAGGCATGAAGCCTCTGTGGACCTTTCAGGCCATCGAGCACGGGGCGTGGCTGGAGATACCAGACGAGGTCGACGTTGTCGTGGACCTGCCAAGAGTGATGCAGTCCAGCCTCTCACGTTTCTGCAGTCGCAAAAGACGCCGCTTGGCTGGGCTGCAAGCCATGGCAGTGTTCAAGCGGTTCGGCAGCTTATACAGGCACTGCGTGGGAATACATGGGCTTTGCACAGAGAGATCTCACGATGTCGGCGTGAAGGCTCGCGCCTCTTTACACGCCCGCGAGCAGTGCGGCTGGACTCCTATCCATTGGGCGGCAGGGGTCTCAGACTTTGTGGGATGTGAGGGTCCATTCACTGAAAAACTCGGAGCCAAGGCTCACAGAAATTGGGCAGAGGCTCACGGTCGAATCTTTGCAGCGATGGCAGAGCATTCTGGGTTAGTCGTTGGCAGGTGGCCTCAGTGCTCCATTACCACAATGCTGACGTGCACGCCAAGGCTTTTTCGGGCGGGTGCCTCAATTGCCAGCTGGGCTAGAAAGCAGTCAGTACAGACCAAATTCGTGCTCTTTCAGGTGATACCATAGTTCACTTGGCGGCGAAAAGTGCGACACCAAGAATGTCAATGCCAGTGAAACCGCTAAGCTTGCTAAATGAACACGATTTTGGGAAGAAGCCGGGCAGTGAAGAGACAGTCCCCAAAGACCTATAGAGACCTACTTTGCGCTGTTGTGCTTTAGGCCCTTTAGGCACTGCTTTCCTGTCTTTTCTTCAAGCTCGTCTATTTGTGCAGGCAATCACTGCTTCAGCTTGGTGCTGCTGAGTTGCGCATCGGCCAGCTTGGACGTCAAGGCCCGCTTCAGCGCTTTCCACACATTTCTGGAGCTGAGCTGCTGAAGCCCGATGCCCAACTTGTTCGTAAGAGGGCTTTGAAGGGCGGACACCGCTGCAAGCCCCGTCCTCGGCAGCTTGAGAGGGCTTGAGAGGTACCCTTGAGTGAATCGGATAGACCTCGGATGGACTGGGACTCACGGCGTTTGCATCTGAGGCCACCGCAATAGGCGGTAAGGTTGCGGCCATGCTCTGTCTGCTGAAGTTGCGGGCTGACGCAAGCGTCCGAGGCGAAGGCGGCAAAGCACCGAAAGCCACAACAACATGGCTCATGGCACCCACTCTGCGCGAGTCTCTCCCCGTGAAGGTGGGCGGAGCCTAACGGCGCTTGCAGCACTGCATGGCCAGCATGCTGCGGGCTCTGCATATTGGAAGGAATTGTCATGAGCTTTGGTCATTTGGTCCAGCAGTTTAGCACTTCCATTTGGCTATGTTGGGAAGTCATCTGTGTTACCAGCTTTTGGTCTCCAGTCAGGAAGCTGCTGATGGTTATTTGGTCGTTTTTCGTGAAGTGCATTATTCGCAACTAGCTATGGATCGTTCTTGTGTTTTCAAATGGTTCCTGCTTGTTTACTGAGCAAGGCATGGAAGTGCAGTAGAGAGCTGCACTCCGTGTGCTAAGGCGTTCGGGCGATGGCAAAAGCCCTGATGCAAAACAACACTTAGAAGATCTCAGAAGTGGAAATTGGGTTTGGTGGATTCTAACGTTTGCACATGCTCAGCTGCGGAGCTGTAAAGTTGCAGCGAGGCAAGAGACAAATGAGACAAACAAAGTTGGCTTGGGAACGGAGAACAATGCGGGGTCTGTGGACCAACAAGCTTTTTTTTTGGTACGGCGGCTTTGTCCAGAGTTGTGAGGAGCTTCAGATATCGGAAGTGGTGTTGAGAGCGATTCGAGGCTCTGCTGGATGCGCTCTTGGAGAAAACCTCAGGCTACGTCCGGGCTGCACACGGAGCTTCTTGCGTTAGTCGTCTCATGACCCTTACCAGCCTACCCCTGAGTTCCCCAGGTGCAGCTTGGAGTCCGAAGGCTAGAGCAGAGTTGTTCGCCCCGCAGGCGGTCCTGTGGCTGCACGAAGTGAGAAGGCTCGTGGCATGCACTGACACGCTTCTCGAGTGGCACACGTCCATTTAGGCTTGCTACCTGGGCAAGGCTACATCGAAGAGGAGGAAAGAGCAAGAAGTTTCGGAGAAAGCTGGCTCAAAGCTAGAGAAGGCTCGGGCAAAGCCTCGGAAGCCGCCAGAGCTGTTCGGTTCTGCAGGTGGTGGAATTTCCAGAAGCCGAGGAAGTCCCCAGCCAATCTACTGGCAAGTGCGCCGAACATGCCCTCACAGACACATAGCTGCTTTTGATGCGAAGAGACGGGAGACCTGGAAGTCCACATGGCAATGACTCCCGCAGGCCGAGGAAAGCCGAGGGCCATAGCAAAGACGCAGACAAGGACGGGGCTCATGTTGATGACGGGCAGACCGTGTCTTCATCCGAAAGCTGAACTTTGTTCGTCGGCTCCTGCCACAAGACCACGCACAGGAGCATACCAAGAAGGATGGAAGTGAGAGAAAGCCAAGTCCCACTCGAAGCCATGCAGGCTTCCAGTCGGATGATGCTGGTTGCAGGCCGTAGGCAAAAAGCGAGATCCTCCAAAACATGCCACCTAAGGAAAGGACCAGCGCAAGGACCCGGGCAAAGACTCAGCCTTGTCATCCCCAACTGCTAGCGCTGCTTTTCAAAGCGCCGGCCCGATCTCTGTCGTGCTAGGATCCGAAGGAAGCCAAAGACGACCCTGAATCAAAAGGCATCAGGGAGGGCTCGCACCTCGAGGTGCCGAAGAACAGCGCCAGGGGGAAGCTTCAGAAGGACAGAAGCTGACTGCATTTGTGGTCCACTGTCGCCGATACATCTCACGAAGAGCCGCAGAGGAGGGGAGCAAAGCTCACCTGGAGCCTACTGAGCCAGCTGAGTCGGTTCCTGGCTCAGTTCAGTGCAATCTGTGAAACGTGACCGCATCAAGATGTGCCTGGGGTTGCCTATTGACTGGGGTGAGGTATCAGCTGTCTCGCAGCAAAGCTGGCGCAGCCGAAAAACGGATGTCACTGAAGATGAGGACGTTGAGGGCGAGGATGGCAAAAAGACCAAAAGGGTCAAGGTACAGAAGCAGCTGGACATGGCACTGCGCTTGCCTCAGCCAACACGCAGATTTGAGATTGCAGTTCCCTGCCTGTGACTCTTGCAGGTACGAGCAAGCCGAGGCCTTCAACAAGACGCTTCCAGCAAAAGTTGATTTCAGCCGCGTGCCCACATTTTTGGACCTCGCAGCCCCGTCTTCATGTAATCATGTCATTGCATCGCAGGTGTGTCGCAGGCCGGGGGAACTCAGCTTGATTTGTGTGATTCCTCTCCCCACCAGGGGCAGAGTTGCACTTGCTCTACGGCTTCCGTCGGTTGTGTGTACTGTCCAGGGAGTCTTCAGAAGGACTTGTTGCACATGCATGGCCAGGCTCTGGCAGAAGTGGACGACGATGGCCGAACTCCGCTCGGGCTGGCGGTGCAGGTCCTCGCGTTTGTCACGGGCTATGGGCCATGGGCCTTGCTATGGGCATGCTGGGGTGTGCAGATGTGCGGCCGATGCCGGTCTTTGTAGAGGCCGGCCATGTGCGCGTGACCTCCCTTCTCTTGGACAGAAAGGCCTCTTTGGAGGTGGCTGACAAAACAGGCGGGGAGCGATAGTTGGACCGAACGCAAGGTCAAAACAGAAGCAATGTGTGGTCGCGCAGGCAACACGATTCTCATGCTGGCAGCGCGAGGTTCGTCTCGCACCACTCTGATGATTGTAGAGCGGCAGCCTCAATCCGATGGAACAGCTTGAGCATTGTCGTTGGTTCGTGCATGCGCGGACCTTTGCATCGCCTTTTGCTCTTGCATCACTGCTCACTGCTTGCAGAGCCCTCACGCTGTCAGGATGTCTGTTTCCGAAGTGGAGAGCCATTGTTCGTTTTTAGTGGTTGGTTGTCAGGCACCTCCTGGCGGCACGTGCAGATGTGCAGGCATGGCATAGCTCGAATGAGGGAAGGTGAGGCGGTGTACACAACACCTTAAGAACTGCTTCGCATGTCACTGGGTTGGACATAGCAGTGTCGTGTGTGTGTGTGGCTCCCATTGTGCACCTCGAAGGCTCAAAACGATGACAAATGCACTGCGGCGGACGTCGCCAAGGCCCCTTGCTGCCTGAAGTGCTTTCCGCGCAGGAAGAACTGACATAGGCGTGAGGGCTTAGTGCTGCTCACCGTCCAAACCTGCAACAGGTGTTGTGATCACATATGTTGTTTCTCCAACTTCGGCTTCTCCTCCCACTGATACCCTGTCCAAAAGACTGACGCAAGTAGATTGCAAAGAGAACCTTGCAGGTACCGAAGGTGCGGGAACTACTCAAAAATCAGATCGAGCGGCTCCAGGCCAACTCCTCAGGGTTAAGCATCGACGAATCCCGAAAGGCCAGGCAGGCATGCTTTATGCAAGGTTTATTGAAGGTGGAGGTCTTCTGGGCCACTTCTACCGTTCTATCCGCTTTTCTCTGTCAATTTATCCACAGCTGTTTTTTGTAATGAATGCTTGCAGACACTCGGAGGTGGCACGAAGCTTTTCCAATTCCAGAGCCATTTCAAGAATTTCGCAAAAGATACGAGTAAGCCACCGCACACTCTATGTTCAACCTAAGCAACCGCCTGTTGCTGTAGCGTTCACTAAGAGGGTCTGCCCATGTCCTCCGCCATACTACTTGTAGCATGCATCACCTTGAAGGTTTGGCAGTTTATGGAGTCCATTTGTTGTAGTATTGCCCTGGCAAGTCAAGCTGCGTGAATCGACAGTTCTTCCCGGTCCCGATATCTGCCCGACCGTACTGGGCCGCTGCTTGCATCAGGTCGGCAAAAAGCTTGGTCAGTCGCAGAGCCTTCCCGCTTTGAAGGCGTCCTGCGCTTCTGTGACTGCTTGCTTCTGCCATGCGAATAGAGATAAAATGGGAGTTTCTCTTGAGAAGAAAGGCAAATTTTTGTGCAGGCTCCTGCGCCTGAGAGGAGGAATAGCCGGAATAGCGAGCAGCAGCCCCAAGACTTGATTCCAGTGAGCCACGTGTGTGGCTACACTTGCTGAGGTCGGAAGAGCCTCCTTCGCAGACGACATCGTTGCCAGGCCAATCGACATGTGACCTCGTGGTGTGGCCGCTGCTTCGCTGCGGGGACCCGCAAGTGCGGAGGGTTAGCCTGTTTGTCATTTCATGGGTGCCTGGATCAGAGGACCACATGTATCATCATGTATCTTTATAGCCTACATGTCCGCCTCTCATAATGCTCGACTCCAGCCATACCAGCCTGCTTCCTTAATTACAGGTGTGAGTTGAATACAAGTGTAGACAAGACCGAAAGAGCCAATCCCACCAGCAACACTGGAAACGAGCAGGCGTAGGTCCTTCATGAACTTTGCGGCCCCGCCGCCGTGGGCAGCGGAGGCCACCCCACGCGCCCAGCACAGCTTGGCGGACCTTGCTGGGGCGGCAGTGCCCTTCCCCGGTGTTCCTTGGGCACCAGCCTCCCGCAAGGCACCCGTGAACTTTCTGCCGGCTTGGCAGGAGCTGCAACTGCAGAATCAGCAGCTCTCCCAGAATGAGTTGCCACTTCCCCTTCACCAGCCGGTGGCCTTTCAGGCTCCGCTCGGTCACATCCAGGGCCAGGGCCAGAGTATCCAGAGCATCCAGAGCCAGCCCGGGCAGATGAAATCAGCCAGGAACCCTCCCGCACCACAGAGCTTCGGCTTTGCCTTTCCAGGTGAGCTGACAGACGAGCAAGAGAAGAAGGAGAAGAAGAGACGTCAGCAGCAGGAGATGCAGATGGCCTTGGCCGCGCAGATCAAGGAGCAGAAAGCTCGCAAGGAGACGGACAGGTCCGAGGCTCGAGCGGAGGCGGCGGCAGCTCCGAGGGAGGAGCCTGGGTCTTCTGGGCCCTGGGAGGGTATGGGCCGATCCGGGCCCCAGCTGGGGCCGAGGCGCCGGCCGGAGCCCTCCGCCGTCGAGCCGGACCAGCGAGAGTTGGAGCGTCGCAGACAGCAGCAGGAGCTCATGTGGGAAAGAGTCCGACTATCGCCTAGGCCTAAGCAGCGCGCTCGTGTTTTCAAGTGGCTTCCGAGCTTGCCAGATCAACGATCTGATTTGTGTTTTAGAGTTTTGGGCTTGAGGGCGCGAGGGTCTGTCCATGAACAGCGAGTCCTGCTTCGCAGTCTCCCTAGCCTTTCCAAGCATGGGGTTCATTCCAAGTCACATGGAGTCCCAAGAAATGGCTTGGTTGCGACTGTGCTACAGCTAATGCTTTTGCTGCTCCTCCTGCTCATGCTCCTTCTGCTGCTCCTCATGCTGCTTTCGCAATTTTCGCATGTTTCTCAGGAGCTGCAAAGGGTCTTGGCAGCCCAGGTGGAGGAGGCGAAGCAGCGGAAAGAGGAAGCCAGGCAGCGTCAGAAGGAGGAGGAGGATCGAGAGGAGCAACGCCTTCGACGCGAGATTGAAGAAGAGAACCAAAAAGAGCTTCGGAAGGCGGAGAAGCAGGAGGCGAAGAAGGCATCTCGTCCTCGCGATGTGGACGCAGAAGCGCGGGAGACCGCAACGGGTCGCTCCACTAGAACCCGGGAGCGATTCCGTGACGAGCCTTGGCGCGAGTCCCACTCCGGCAGACTCCGAAAAACCCGGGATCGGCTCCGGGACACGCGGGACACGCGCCACGGCCAGCACGGCCGGTCCCGGCGGCCGCGGCAAGGAAACACCGAGTATCCTACGCGAGACTCTGAGGCCTCTCCAAGCCGAGACTTCCGCGAGTGGCAGTCGCCGGTGCCATCCCACGCAGGCCCAGCAGATACAGCCGGAACTTGGGCCGGTACTTGCTCGCCGCCCCCACGAAGGAAAGGCGACAGAGAGAGGCGAGATGGTCGAGAAGGCCGAGAGGGGCGAGAAGAGCTCGGTTTTCAAGGCTTTGTGGAGCAGCAGAGGCTTTTGGCAAGCGAGATGCAGCGACAAGTCTTGGAGCTAAGAAACCAACGAGATGAGGCGCGGGAGCAGGCTCTGAAGGTGAAGGAAGATGCCATCAACGACCGTCATCGGCACCTCCAGGAGAGACCAGCCTTTTGTTTTGGGGTACGGGTGTTTTTGCAAACAGCTTGGCTTCCCAAGCTAAGGCGGTGCTGGTGAGTTCCTTCAGAGGTTGTTTTGACGCTCTGTTTTTAGGCGAGATTATGGTGTGTTAACATGCTTGAGGAGTTGCAGCAGTGCTTGCTGGACCAGCTGCAGAGCAAGCCTGACCCCAGCAAGGCCTCGCAGGAGATCGAGGACGGCAAGTTCAAAGAGAATCCGGTGAATGTGCTCGCCGAGGACTTGCCCGAGGTTTGGGAGCATTCCATCGCATCGCACTCCCGCTTTGTGGCTATTGATGCCGGCTTGGCTGTGCTCCACGGGGCACTCAAGCAGCCCGAGTTGCCCCATGCATCCGTTTCTGAGGCTCTAGTTTCACCCCTCCAAGTTTCACACAACAGGGACAACCCCGTTGTTCAGCACCATGATTTGAATGCCCTTAGCTACAAGTCACCGGAGCAGCCAGCTGCAGCTCCGCCACATTCTTCTCCGCTTCCTGCCAGTGAACAAAGCAGCTCAACCGGAGGAGCTTCTCCAAACTTCCGGCTTACAGAACAGCTTGACAAGGACAAAGCTGCTGCATTTCGGAAGGCTTTAGACACTGCGAGCGGCCTTCCTGCAGATTTGCGCGACGACTTGTGTGCCCTGCTGGAAGAGTCAGTGGAGACGGTGATGCCACCGGTGGTGCCTGCGCCCTCGGCTGCCCAAGGCAGTCGTGCTGGCAGACCACCCGTTGGCAAAAGCGACGTTAAGGGAGAAGGGATCCCAGGAATCCCCTTTCCTTCAGGTCCCCAGCGGCCGCATGCAAGCAGAGCTCGCAGCAGCACTCCTGGCACAGCAGAGCTCACCACAGTCACATCCGGGAGGCGCCACAGTCGGGAGGAGAGGCGAGCTCACAGCGCTGCCGAAGCCTCCCGGCGCGAGGCCAGCGCGTGGAGGCGCAGCGACGCTTTAGCAGCCGCTGCTGCCGGCATCGTTGGGGCGCCCCAACCAGGTGAGGCTATGTAGCAATAGATGGAGCCCTGGAGCTGTACAGAATTTCACTGAGTCTCGGCATCGTACCCGAGTCGAGGCTCAGACATGCCAAAGCTGGCTGATGTAATGGGCTCCGCCACTACCTGCAGATGCCAGAAGCGTCGTCTGCTCGCTGATGTAGCCCGACTATCTTTGCAAAACGCAGCTGCTAACAGAAGTAAGACTCAGTTTCTTTAACTCAATAGGTTACATTACGATCGCTGTGATTGAATGTGCTGGGCACCGGGATTTAGCAGGTGGACGAGTTCGTCTCGAACATTTGCTCCCCGGATGTATCTCATGTTCCAACCTCCTGTTACGATGAGTCACACTTGTTTTTTTGTTGCTACGAGCTAGCCTAGGCCCGCCAATGTTCCGTCTGCGTCTCGTTGTTCCAGACTGGGGTTCAGCTGTCAGACAGCCCACCCCTGTAGCATGTGGCTCCGTTGTTGAGGCCAGACATTTTGGAGGCCGGGCTGCAGCGCTCAAATGCTTCGAGCTCTTGACTAGACTCTAATCCAAACCTGTGCGAACAGGACGCAATCCTTACCTTGGTGAGCCTGCGTCGTGCACCGCAACCCAGGGCGATCGAAGTTGCAGCGGGGAGCTCATTCTACTCTTACACGGTAGTGGTGTTTGAGGACAACCTGCTTAGGGAGAACCCGTGGCGTCTTCAAGGAATTTTCCAGACGGCCTTTCAATTCTCAACGGTCCGCTCCAGTGCTTTCGAAGCTCAGGTGCACCCCATCACCCAACGAACGCTAGGCCGGAGGGCACGGACGTTCGCGTCTCAGCACAAGCAGTGTGATCCCGAATCTTTCGGCCGCAAGGCCACGCTTACGTGGACTATGATGACGAGGTGTTGGCAATACAGCTTGCCGATGCCAAATGCGATGCCAAGAAGGATCCGTTTCGAGGCCGGGAGCGGGCTGAGACCATGCCGGCATGGTCATATGCGAAGCAATCTAACAGGTTCATGTGCTGGCATGCCAAGCTTTGCTGTACATGTGCGAGAGTGTGTGCACCCACATGCCGTGAGTAATGATGAACTTGCAAAGCAGTGGCGGGCTTTGGAAACGAACACAAGTGTTCCTCAGGCACAGTGCAGCTCCTCAAAGAGGAATGCTTTCGCCCCATGCGCCGAGCCTCTCGAGCCTCTCAGGGCCTGGACCCCGGGAGGTTGATCGCAATTTCCTCATCATCCATCTTGCCTCCGTCATGTGCTCTTCGAAATAGCTGACTAGAAGGGCTTGCTGTAGCTTCCGCGTCGCTTTTCAAAAGTCTGACTGCGGTCTGCTCTTGCAACATTTTGGATTTGCACCAGCTTCTTGTGGCCTGAGGATCCTTGTGAGCAGCAAGTCTCTGTGATTCGGTGTTGACGCATGATATGGCTGCTCTGGTTCTCCGGAGGAGACCAGCTATTTCGTGCCCCAGTGTGCATTAGTGGGATATATCGGCTCCTGTCTCTCAACATCTTCTGCATCCCTCCCTTTTGAAGCATTGCTTAGCATTGAAGTTGCTCAGATCCCTAACCTTCCTACCTGCAGCTTTATGCATGAGGGCCGGTAGCAGCCTGGCCTCTTCTTCCAAAATACAGAGGACCTCTGAGTTGAGACAACTCTGCCTCTTCGCGGCATCATGCGGTTTCGAGGCCCGACATGCAGATCCTAGGGTGCATTTGCATGGGAGTGTTCGTTGTTTGCCGCGGCTTGACGCTGTACATTACTGCTGGGGCTTTTGTGGCCTTCCAGCACCTGCCGTCTCAATTTTTTATGTGGTCGTGCCTAAGGCACGACTGTTATGGATGATTTGGACAGAGAGTTCGGTCATCAGGGACCCTGACAGACTACTTCCCAAGTAGCCTAGAAGATGGCAAGTGCTGCTTCCTGCCTCGAAGTGGCTAGGGGGCAGAGCGCTACTTCGTTTCCAGGTTCCAATTGCAGCGACTTAGTGCTGGAAGATGTTCGCACGACGGAAGATGCTGCGATTGCCTCTTACGTTGTACATCGCGCCGAAGCGTGCCGCACATGAGCTCGAGTTTTACCTGTCAACCTGCTTTGCTCGTTATGGCTCCTGCTGAGTTGTGGTGCCGTTTCGTGTCCACAGTGGACGCAGACTTTTCAAACTAAACACATGTTGCAGGTTTAAGCGAGTGACGGAGTAGCAAGTGCCTCTTTTGAATATGGTTGTCATAACAAGTCGCCACTCAGGGGGCGAACCGAGTAAGGTCAGCATTCGCCTCTAACAAATTTACATGTCATGGCAGGGAACAGCCATGCCCGCATGGGGAAACAGCCATGCTCCACCCTCGGAGGGAAAACTCATGTGGAACAGAGTGTACTCTTCGAAAGACATACTTTTCTACCTGGTGAGGCTGATAGCCGGCGCTCGTCCTGGCCGCCGTCTCAGATGAGACAAGATTCTTGTTAACGAGCCACCTGTGTCAACCATTCTCTCGATGACAGCGAGTGCTTCTGCTGTGCTGCGCATGTACAAGGTGTAGTGCTTCGCTGGAAGGTGCCATGCTTGCGATTTATTTTCCTTCGTTGGCAAAACCAGATGTCTGTGATGCTGATTGACTGTCGCAGGACGTGGGGCTGGAAGCATCGTGGCCACACTCTATGCAGAGTTCTTAGCATGGGCCGAAGGGTGGGCAAACGGGGACAGCAGGCAAAACTCCATAGCCGCAAGTTGTCACTCGACGGGCCAAGTTGATTCCTTTTTCAGGCTCAGCAAGAGAAGCTACACAACCTCGAGTTGAAGCTGAGGCGTGTGTTCGGAAACCAAGCTTCGGGCTGGAAAAGCTTGACATTTCAACATTACATCTTATACATTGTATGACATATATGTATCTACACACACACACATATATATATATATATATATATATGCATAATTATGTATATGCATATGTATATGTATATGTATATGTATATGTATATGTATATGTATATTGTGTATGTATGTGTGTATATATATGTATATATTATACATCTCATTATGTAGTAATATTATAGGTTGAATTGAAGGGCATCGGCCGGTCCAAAGGCTAGGTCTGCTAGTTGATCTTACCGTGTCCTGCATGTTCTTGGGCTGCCAGGCAGCTTCAAGCAACTCCCAGTGTTGCCGCGGAGCTCCCCAGAAACCGAGGCAGGATGTGCTATGCTGCTATGGTGCTACGAGAGATCCGAAGCTGTCGTAAGCTTACGATGTTCAGAATCAGAAGGCATCGTAGAGTCGTAGAGCCTTTTTTCTGCAACACCATTCCGCCAATCATTGTGCCATGTGGGTAACGATGGTTCACGCAGCGACTCCTGACCATTGGGCTGAGGGCCGACCACAAGCCGACCGCAAGTACATGTATGATCGGTGGCGTATTTCTTTCCCTCCCCCTCCCCCTAAAACTCTCTCTCTCGCTCTCTCTCCTTGCCTACTCTGTGTACCCTCTAGGTTCTTGAGACACTCGGGAGGCAATGCGATGTTTATCAGTTATCATTTTGTCACTGGTGTATGTCAGCAGCCCGCCATATTATCCCTATTGCCAAGGCTCCGGGTCGCAATGCATGCTGACACCATGCCGGACAGCATATGCCCCGAAAACGGATCTTGTAATTTCCGTGTGCTGGAGGGTGTGTGAAGGATGTCTATGTTCAGATACGCTGCTCTGCTGCAGGTTTTGCCCGTTCGAAGCAGAGAGAACCGGTGCTCTCCCTCACATGCCATGTTGGGCGTTCACGAGAGTCTTGGGCAAGGTGTGGTGCCCAACATTGACATCGTCATCCCGGACTTCGTGGACTGCTCGGGGCCAGAGCATGCGGATTGGCAAAATTTTCGAAGTATGTTCGAAGAAGTGTCCGAGCATGCGTCTGCGCGGAGCGAAGACCCCGGAATGCATTCATTTCCGTCGTTCCATCCCTCACTGGCTCGTGAAGCTCATAGGCTCTACAAGAAATGGTACGGTCTCGCGGTCCTGTTCCGGCATCGTTCTTTTGCTGGTGTCACAGGATAATGATTAAGTCCGTTCCGAAACCGAGACTTTGTTTCATTTGCCCAACCCTGTGCCGACACTTGGTACCATGCAGGTATGCTGCACACTGGCATGGAAGACTATCCACCCGGCGCAGCCTCATTCTATCACAGCTGCCATTTTCAGGAGCGGACGGAATACTGCCTCTACGGACATGTCGCGGCCCTCACCTATTTGGCCAAGTACACAACAGAGGAAGATGTGTCCCAAGACTTCGCAAGGCACGCGATGCGGCTTCTCCACTGGAACCTTTGCCTGGACTTCCTCGAGTCTTCGACCTGGGCATCGTGGGGCTTCTCCATTCTGACACTTTGGGACATGGTCCAGAACTTTGTATACCCACAAGTCTCCCTTCTCCACCAGTACCTAGACTGGGGCCCTGGGACGGCCCCCAATTCGATGTCGTCTCCGGAGGCTCAGAGCTCTTCAGGCTCTTCAGGTTTCTGGGTCTTGGAGTTGGGGACCCACCGTGCCCTCTCCAACGAGCCTGTCTCTATGCTGAAGCGCGTGCTTTCGAACTATGACGTCGTCCACGAGAACCCCATCAAGCCATACCAAGGAAGGGCCGAGGCATTTGTTCATCCGTTTCCACGGTCTTGTAGCCCAAACTGCCCTAACCAGCAGCTCAGTGGCAACGTGCGAGTGTTTTGCCAAAGGCCCCAAGTTACATCCTCTAAGAGGGTTCCTCAACCAATCAAGAGGGGCGTGGCCCATTCTAAGGCAAGACAGTGTCCCGTACAGCTTCCCTGTCTTTGAAGATATGGACCAGTCAAGAAGGGGCTTCCATGAGTGGGTGCAAGGAAGCCTCTTCAACAAGGCCGAAATACGAAAGGCAAGCCTCCTGCTGTGCACGAACCCGATCTACTACTGCAATTTCTTCGCTGGCCTCAACAAGACAATCCTTGGCTACTTTGGCCTTCCCCTGCTGTACATGGTGCCGGAAGGCAGTTGGTCAAGGTGAAAGGTTTGCTCAAAGAGAGGGAGTTTTCACACAGCCACTGCTTTGACAGTAGTCGACAGTAGCCCAAAGTAAACAGAGTGCTCGTCCCCTTCAGCTGGATCGACGAGTTCATCGACATGGCCTCCATGCCCACGAGCTTTTTCGTCTCCAACAACCGGCTGCATTCCGAGCAGCTTGCGTGGCAGAGCGGCGTCCGACTGCACGTGCTACAGCCGGTGGCCGACTATCTGAAAGAAACATACTCTCCACAGAGGCTGGGGGACATCCTTGTACCCGAGCCGCGGGAGGCTTGCGTCTTGCACTGTCTTATCCGAGCGTTCAAGCCTGCCAACTATCCTTTTAACTTCTTCTCCAAGGCAGATACAGATCGAGCGATCCGAACATTCGTGACATTTCGCGCCATTGTCCTCTTCCCGCATGACTTTGCTTTAATGACGTTTTATGAGTTCTATGCCATGGGGGTGCCTTTGTTCATGCCATCGCATCTGTCGAAGTACCTCTTTCCGTTCTCGGCATCTGTGCCTCTGCTGGACTGGGTTCCAAAGCGTATTGCCATGCAGGGAGGTCGCCCACCCTACTCTCCATTGAGCATGACGACCTCGGCGGCACTTCAGTTCTGGTCGAGTTTTATTGACTTCTTCGTGTTTCCTGGTATTCAGCATTTCGATAGTATAGCAAGCCTTCTGATCATGCTGCCATCGTCAGATTTCGAATCCGCAAGCCGACGTATGAGAGACAACCGAGAGGCGCGTGTGGAAAGTGGTGCTCCATTTTGGTCGGCTGTGGCCGCGTCTGCGCTTCGAGATGGGCTAAGGCCGTAAGCACTGGAATGCTCAGGCGATCTCAGCCACGTCATCTTACGGCTTCTGGACGGCTGCGCAATTCTTGCAGTGGTCGCCAGGACGGCAGAGCGGGTTCTGGGCACCTGCCCGCAGCCTTGCACACTGTCCTGGACCGGCCAGTTGTCCGAAAGCTTCTGAACGACCGGCTGCTGGCAGTTGACACTGTTGCGGGCTGGGCCTTGCTTCTGTCGTGGACACGCTAAAAGTTCTGGGTTGGGCACGGAAGTCACCAACATCATCACCAGAAGGGTCAACAACGTAGAGCATACAGATTGTGCACCAACCATTGTGCAACTCGGGAGTCCGACATGGATGTCGTGCAAAGCACGTGCATCTGCATGATTGGCTGCGGCTAGGACTTTGCAGGGCAGTCCTTGTAACCTGGTACATCTGGTGGTTGACAAGTCTTGGCGGAAAGTGGTGCAACAGTGTGAAACAACTTGTGTTGAGAGTGTTGGTCTGACCGGACTGGCAATCCGCTTCTCGATGGGGCCGGCATACACTTGTGTCAGGTGAACGAGCCCTCAAGTGTCCTTGCCACCTGTGCCGAATTGCTTGCGGTGCACCCGACACGGCATAGAAAGGAGAGCGCATTTTGTCGGATGGAGGAATGAGGTCCACAACTTGCTGCTCAGTTTAGCGGTTGTTATAGACTCCTTATCCAGCAGAGAGACGTCTTTGCGCCTGGCCTCAGGTGGCGGCGGCGTCGCCTCCTTCCTCGAGGACGTGGCGCGTCGTTTGGACGCTGTCAGTGACCGCCTCCAGGCCTTCTGATTGTGACGTAGTTGTCGGCTCTTGTATGCAGATCTCCTGCAATTCTAAGTAAGCATAGCAACATGCGGGCAGTGGAAGGATTTTGCGTGACTGCTTTGCGTCCCCGATGCTGTTTGAGTTCAAACCGAACCGGCCCCGTCACCCTTCGAGGCCATGCTAGTGCACAGCACTGGCTTCTTCCATGCCTTTAGATATGGTCTAACGTTGCTCTGCTGGCTCACTTCTTTGCCTTGGACGGCCGCAGGGGCATTTGACTGCCCAAAGCAGAGCGTGGAGGGCGAGGTAGGCTTTGAAGTTCAACTACTGCAGACGAAAAGCAGCTTGGAATCTCGTCTTGATCGTGCCGGAGATCATGCCTGCTCGGCTGGGTACGGGCCAGGTATGCATGTGGTACAGCTACCGAGCATTGAGAGACAATTTCTCTTCCTCGTGCCCCCTGAGCTCGTGGCCTGGAGCAAGCAGCTCTAGACTTTACAGGGTTGAACGCAACAGGTTTGCCGGGAGTCTTGGCAGAGTCTTCTTGAGTTTCCGAGGTCCAGAGCAGCTCTGGGGTCCCTCTCGTGATGTCCTTCCATGGCACTTTCGAGTCTCCATGGTTCCACGAAAAGGAGGTTGGCTACATGGATGTGCTGTCACGCCACGGCTGGTTGGGAATTCTGCCCTGGGGGACACGACTGAAAAGTTCGTCGGCCATGGGTGGAGTGAGGGAGTGCTGCTCCAAGTGGTGCGATTCCGAAGAGTGCTGCATGCAGGGTGGTTTCGTTTCGGCCAAGGCCGACGCTTGTAGTTGGTGGTGGCCAGAGACGCAGGTCACCCTAGTCGACACAATTTTGAAGTGGGTGGAGGAGCACACCTGTGTGGACCGGACGAAGGCTTCACGGATGAAGCAACACGCCCAAAGAATTCTATGGCTTAGGTAGAAGGTTGGTTTGTGTCGTTGTCCAAACCCAGCTTTGGACCAGGTCTTTGCAGCCGGCTTCAGCCTGGGGGGCAGCTTAGACTGGTACTTGGCATGCCACCGCAGCCAGTATTTCCGTGCTGTTGCACCCATTGAGCCAGTTCTTTACATGGATGAGACCTGCACAGAGCCTTCCGTGAGGCCTCAGCGACAGTTGAGCACCAGAGATTGCGGAGCTATTGTCGTGGATTTTGTTTTTTTGGCTTAGCTTCTTGTCATTTCGGCTTCCTGACGGGGCTGTATGGGTTTCGAGATTTCTTAGAGCGCTCTACTCCACTGGCATGACAAATCAAGAAAGATACCAATCGTCGGAAGTCGTTGACTGGCAGATGTGAGTGAGGGGAAGATGAAAGGGTCCGTCCCCCATGGCCCCAAGCCCCAAAATCGAAGAGCCTACGCCCTATGAGTATGCTACAAGTGGCCAAACATCCAGAAACTGTTAACACCTCCGGAGGCAGAGCAGCCACGGAGGCAAGCTAGCCACGACAGTGATGTACCAGATTTTACTCGCATTACACTACTTTTGAGCCTGTGAAACCTGTTTACCAAGCATGAATTTCTTGTGCTTGTGTGCCGCCAGGCCAGTCTCCATCCTGAGCTATGGTGGAACGCAAGACCCCAACGTCAACATCGACAAGCTTGCCCGCATGACGGAGAAGCGTGCCCAGGCCTGTGGATGCGACGGGAAAGTTGTAGAGCAGCTATCCGCCACCGCGACATCGCAGCAAGAAGATTCACCTCAGCTCTCCGTAGCACTCGAGCACTAGTGGACTACTGTAGCGCCTGCATGCCTGCTACGAGCACCTGCCGTCACCAACCCAGCAGTGCTCCGCTGGCTCAGGTGAACTGTACAATCTGGTCGCAGTGCAGTGGTGAACATCTTTTCGAGTTCTGCGTCGTAGATGGCATGGCCCACAATATCCCTGGACATCTAAAGCCGGACCAGACGACTTTCATCCGTGCAGGGTCTGACGTTGACTGGACGAAGCGCACATTTGAGCGTTTCTCGCTACTAGTGCAGCCCAGCCAGCTCCTCTTCTATACCCAGCCAACTCCAGGCGAGCTCGAGTGGAAGGAGGCATTTTGGCCGCCGCCGAAGCTCACAGATCATCAGTATATACGAAATCCAGGCATGCCCTGACCATATGTACGAAATCCAGGCATGCCCTGACCACACTGAGATTGGACGAGCTTTAATAGCCGAGCCGTCTGACCAGTGTCGCTGAGACGCCTATGGCCGTATGCGCTGTCGGCTTTGGGCCTTCAAAAGAGTCAAAAATCCGCGTGCTTTCAATGGGCCCAAGGGCCTGTGCTGCCTTTGCGTTTCCAGATGCCAGGCCCTTCCGGTCAGTCAGCCGGCAAGGCCAAGACTAGACGAGACATCTGCGGTGAGACACCTTGAAAAGTAGGCCCTAATAATCCGCCTTTATCCTCGCCTTAATCCTCGCTCCACATGCCAACAGGTCAGCGGCGGCACATCCGAGAGACGAGGCTTCGGCTGAGGCGCCGAGGCTGGGCTTCTGCCCACAGATTTTGTGCGCTGCAGGAGATGTTGCCAGTCTGGGTCGACAGAGGACTGGGGCCGTGGAGAGGGAAAAAGAAAAGACTCGCAGTGCAGTGACTCGACTCGAAGAGGTTCGTTTCTTCTCGGAGGTTCGTTGTGCAAGTCACTAGCAACTGTGCGAGGATTTCCGGATTTTGCAGGAATCCGGCAAGGGCCACCAGCCCTACGTCCATGGCCCATCTACAGAGGCTCGGGCGCTTGTGCGCGTGTGCTTTTGACATCCTGCACTCAGGCCACACAGGCCTTGGGTCAGCACCGAGTTGGCCAGAAAAGGCTTTGCTCTTCATTGTTCATGCCTTGGGACGATGGCCGGCATGAGGGAGTTTGCAGTTCGCACAGGCCGAAGATGCTTGGCGGGAACGACACTGGATCGCCAGTGGCCTCAGAGCTAACGTGGGGTTTGAGTGAAACGCAGACATGCCACAACCCTCTTCCAGGAGCCGGTAGCTTCACAAGTACATCGCCCCGTGCGAGAAGTAGGCGGGAACGAGAGATGAAAGACGACATCCGGCATCCGGTAGGCCGCAGGAAGGATGCAGAGTGTTCGAGACTTGAACCCTGCCAGGTGTGAGAGAGGCGAATTCAAGCCCCTTGCCCCAGGCCAATCAACGAATCAAGGCCGCAATCGGCGGTCCATGCAGTGCTCTTTGTGACCGTGAAAGGTTCTTGCTGGCTGACAGTATGGAAGCGTTTCTTGGGCCCCGCAAGGCAGTACCGGAGCTCCCTGTGGCTGAAAACATCGACAGAGACGTTTTCCTGGCAATGGGCTACAAGGTTTCAGTCGTTTTTTTGGGAAAGATCTTGTTCGACAATTTGAGGGGAAAGCCCGAAGCAAAGCTTCAGGCCCCGCAGCCTCGCGACGTCGCCCTGCCGTATGACAGGCAGATGTCGGTACCTTTGCCTCGCCCCTGGCAGGGCTCATTGTCTCAACATGATCCCACGCTAGAGGGAAAAGAAGGAAGGCGGAACAGCTCATTCGAGCGCTTGGACTGATTCGCACGTCTGACCCTGAGGGGAGCAGGGCCCCCCACGCCAGCAACAGCGCTGCCTGAACGCGGTGCAGGCGGGGCTGGAGCAAATGCCATCTGCTAGTGGATCGAATGTGCTCGTATTGAAAAACCCCCCGTCTTTGCTTGCAGATAGCACGTCGCACAGCCTGACTATTGCAAGTGATGTTGTTTTGCAGTTTTTTGCCAACATGTAGACGGAGATCTGTCGACAGGCATGCAGCCGCAGCTTTCGGAGCCCAAGGTGACGATGGCATCAGTGCTCGCTGTCAGCAGTTGCCAGCCTGTCCTGCTCGGGCTCCCAGGAGTTCGGTGCTGGCGTCTTCCAAGCACCGGCGAGGCCATGCCATGCGTGTAGTCTTGCTAGAAAACCAGCGGTTTTTATGTGGTTGAGGAGTGTTTCTAAGGCATGCGCAGCCTGTGCAGCAGACCTCGTCTCCTCTGCCGCGGCGGAGCGATGTACCACAAATGCCGACCAGAGGCCAGCACTTCATCTCGGTTGAGAAAACTTCATTGCGGTCTTAGCGTCTCGTCAAGACGTGAGATTTCGGGATCTCCAGGTTGCGAATGGCTGGAGCCTGTGACCACGGGCGCGGGAGCCGAACCCGCCTTACAGGCGCCATAAGAAGACCTTGCAATCTGAGGGTTTCCGAAGCTCAATCCCGTGTGACAAGGCGGTGCAGAGCACATCGTGAGCTTCTTAACTTCTTGACCGCCTCAGTCACAAATCTAAAGCAGTGCTCCCGCAATTCCCAGCGCGATCCAGAGCAGAGCACCTGGGCCTGGCGGCCTGGCCGATTGGCGTTGGCTGCGCTGAGGCCAAGGCCTCCGCCCTACCTTGGTCCTGGCCTGCCTGGCCAGGCGACTGACACTCTGACGACTGTCTGACGCTTGCAGTCTCCCAGAATTCCGTTGGCCAGGCATTGCTGGGGGAGGAACCGCGCGAATTTGATCCGGATGTTTTGTGGGCGAAGTGATGCCCACGAGCTGTGCAATTCTTTCAGTCACGGAGCTGCCATCAAAAGAGCAGGCCCGGACAGGTCAGCACAGGATGTCAAGGACTGAGCATGACTAAGAAATACGCGTGATGTGCCAACATGAACCGATCGTGACCGGGTCATCGGGCCAGCTCTTGGATGAGACTCTGCCAACTGGAGCTGTGATGAACCGTTTCCCATCGCTCAATCACCACTTCTGTTTCTGTTTCTGAGTCTTGTGTCTTTCTTGAGTAGTGGAAGAAGAGCGAAGAAAGTTACAGCTGCTGTTGCGGCTGCCTGACGCGTGCATGCAGCAAGAGTCCCCTTTGCGGCCTCGAAGCCATGTTTCCAGCATCAAGTCAGTACAGCCTGCTGCAGAAATTCGAGAGGCAGCCAGAAGATGGGGGATGAAGTGGCCTAAGCCAAAGAGAAATTGCAGATTGCGGTGCCCATGCCAAGAGTTGTGAGCTGCGACCGTTGGCCAGCAAGAGTTGTCGACCCTGAGCATATCCTTTTGCTCTTGGGACTTATGATTCGGTATGTATGCCGCAAGCACTTGTCAATGCTGAGTCAGAGGGAGCAATGGCAAACCTGCCAATCTAGCCATCCGTCCCCACACCTCCGCCATGCTTGATGTGGACGTAAGTAGATGCACAACAAGTTATTGTCGATGGGCGAGCCTACAGACTCACAACGTGGGTCCAGTCTGCCTCAGTTTCAAGTTGTCGATTGCTTCGCGAAGAAGCCCGTTAAGAATCCATTCAGATGGGTCACAAAGTGCGCCGGGGCTGCATCCATGAGCCAGGACGAGGAGGCCAGCGTGCTGAGCGTGCTGTTGCTGACAGTTTCTGTGCTCGTTGAGAGCTGCGAAGCCGAAGCCAGGGCTTCTGTGGCTCCCGCGAAGCCCAGGCCAGGTTGGAAGATGCGGGACGACTCTAAAGGCGCTCAAATCGATTTTCAACAGAAAGGCATGCGTAGTTTGTGGAAGCGAGCGATCAGCACAAGCAAGAGAAAGCCTCCAAGTGCGCGAACAGACGAAGACTGTCCGGACGCCACCGGGAACTTTACAAAGGAAGCTGCACCTCGAGCTGCTCTTCGACCGAAAGCAACCCGTATGGCGCGCAGAACCGTTCTTGTCCATTTTGCCAGCAATCGCAGGACAAGTAGTAATTTGCAGCATGAACTTGCCGAACACCCAATTTCGTAGTTTGCAGTCTCCGGAGCAGTGGATGTTGCAATTCCCAGTTTGGCAGGAAGTGAGATATCTACTCCAAAACAGCTCGGATTGAAGACTGAAGTTTACATAATTATTACACCAATACAGAGTTTTATGAGTATTCATCGCTCTTGTTCGATTCTGTTGGTCGGTCACGACAGTGCACACCCGCGGCTGTTGTGCTTTCTGTGAGTCTCTCAAGAACCGTGGCAGCGACGGAACTAGAATCAAGGGCTTGTCGGGCTTGTAACAATTTCGAAAGACCCGCCCTCCCGCCCCAACAACAGATTTGGCAAGATGGCAGGGTGCATACTCGGAACCAGACCACGACAAGCTTGACGCTGAGCTTCTAAAGGAGGCCTGATTGAAAGCAGTTGCTTTCACCGGGGAATCTTGAGTCGAAGTTGAGATATGCAACCGTGAAAGAGCAGACCCACCCAGTGCCACCAGGAGGGCAACCAACTACTCAAGGCCGACGAGCCTGAGTTGGCCATCGAACGCTACGAGGGTGCGCTGGAAGTCTTAGGCCCGTGCAGAGCTCTGCTCGTGAGTGCATCGGTGAAGGGCTGCTGAACCTTGCGCCTGCCGCAAGACTTGGCCCAAGCGAACCGACTCTCCACACAGCTGCTACGCCTTAGGTGTACCGGCGCTTAGTGCCATGACAAAGGTTCCTTGGATAGCAAGGAGCAGTGGCCAGGCACGAGTAGGCTGACGATTCAGTGAAGAGATTCGTTTGCGTCACCTTCGATGCCAAGGTTCAGTGCACAGTTTTGGCCCTTCTCACAGGGGCATCGGCCTTGTCTGCAGAGGCCATGCGAATTGGACAAAGTAAACGACGGATGGGGGAAGAACCGGTCCTAGCTTCGAAAATTGGACATCTGGTCAGGTGGCAGATTCATGGACGGAAGCAGACGGTGCCTGCAACCTGCAAACCAGGACGATAGTCCACAGCAAAGCGAGAGGGAAAAAAGTCCTGGGCACAGTTGCGCTGCTCGTCGGAGATCATTTGCAAATCCTGCGGGCGTCAGGATGGAGCAGGCGGAGTCGGACTACGTGCCCGGCTTGGTTGAGCAGTTCCTTCAAGCACCGCTCCCGTCGCCAAACCGCAACCTCACAAGCGAGAATCCGCCTTTCGTCAAGATTTAGACATCTGCTCCTGCAAGAGACTTGCTTGCGCTCAGCATCTCTGAGCCATGATGTTGCAGAGGCAACGTTCCAAGCGGTGCCCTGGTTCTCGTAGTGGGAGTCAAGCAAAACAGTGGAACTTGAGGTGTGGGTTTGCAGTTGTGTCATGTACTCCTCTGCCGGTAGCCCCAGCCTGTGAGCTTGACCCTCCGGAAGCTGCATGCTCTTCGGGCTAGAAAAGGGCAAGGCCCGCACTGTGCATTGATTCAAGAATAACCGAGCGATGATCTGCCTGAGGCTGGTGTTCTTGCACCAAGCTCGGGCAGCTGGCACTTCTATCCGCAAGCTGATCTCGAACTCCTCCAGGACTTTTGGGGCTGTGAAGCTAAGGGCCGGCTGTGGATGTCAGGCTTCAATATGCTTCAATGAAACCTACTGGATTCACATAGAGCTCCACCCCGCTCCTGCGAGGAACCTCGGCCTGAAGGCCCACATCCCCTGCTATGGTGGAGTGGGCTGCAACGACTTTCGTCTGGAGGGGGATGCGGCAGTTTATGCTGGGCACTTCTGCTGGGAAGATGCGCAGCACAGCCTCAAAGCAAAGGGAGCCAAGCAGGCACCCAGTTCTCGATGAGAACAGCTGTCTCCTTGCGTGCAGTGCTGTTTTGAGCGGATATAGTCCACCCGATCCACAGAGGGGGGGTTTGAGCCCTGCGTGATATAGCAGCACTTCTTTGTTGCAGCTGCTCGACCGGAGGTCGGCTGCCTCACCAGCTTCCGCGAGCCCGTGCCACGAATCATGTCTTGCTACTCGGAGCGTTTGGTGGGCTCCGAGCACGTGGCGCCGGCTTGCATGGGGGACCTTGGGCTGCAGCTGGCTGCTTTGCTGCTTGGCGGGGGGGCACCTTCAGACAGCTTCAACAAAGGATCTCTCCGTGGAAAACTTGAAGAAGTTGTTGGTGGACCGCGGCTGCGTGAACGAGCCGTTCCGGAGGCTCCGTACGAGAGTTTAGTGCTCTGCACCCAAGGGATGAGTGATGATCAGCGCAACCCGTTCGAGCGTGCAACTGGGACAGACAGACTTCTGCACGATAACCTTCTGTATTCTTACACTGAAATCATGGAGGCGGAGGGATAGTAGCCGCTTGCCAGACATGGGTCTAGCTTCCGCAGGTTCAGCGAGTGCCAACCAAACTCAACGGTGAGCATGATCGACACGAAGGCAGGTTTACCGGTTCCTGCAACGAGCCGTATCACCGTATCTCGTTGGTGTTATCTTTCAAGTGCTTGAACTTGCCGTAAGAGTTGTTCGAGCGAGGCACGTCAAGCGGCTTGGCAGAACACGCTGAACTACATGTCGCAGTGCGTTCCGATCATCCTGGGCAGACAAGTGTCCTTGAAGGCCGGGGCTCTCCAAGCTCTGTTCTTGAATGGCGGCATGCAATGGCGCCTCCGAGGTCGCTGCCAACCATTTTCCACAGCTTGCAGATGCGATCTGGGACATGAAGTCGCTGGCAGTCAACAGGACGTGATACAGCCGGAAGAATGTACGGGCTTCTTTAGACTCTTGTCACTGTTGCGAGGAATACCCACTACCTCAACCAGGGTGAATGTCACGTTCCGGATTCGCACATGGAGGCCAGCATCACCAGTTGATGGCAAGAGCACTTTGCTATTGCAAAGCTTTGGCTTTGGGCTGTGATCTCTGTCACTTTGCACGGCTATCGCATACGCCAGCCCTAAGACGAAGTCAGGCCATTAAAGAGCTGGCCGAGTCAGAGACGATGCCGCTTTGAGAGAAACACTGGGAGACGGGAGCTGCAGAGACGCCGAGACTTCCTCCCGGCTTCAGCCGAGGCTCTACGAGGCAGCGGTGAAGCGAATGTGGCAGCTGATGCTGAAGGTGTGAAGGTGTGAAGATGTGAATCTGAAAGCCACCAGCCTCTCGAGGAAATCTTCGATAAGAGGCGAGAAGTTTTAGCAAGAAAAAGTTCGAGCCTTTTGCTTGGGCAGGAGTGGCTCGCACCATGTGCACGACAAGCCTCGCCGGATAGGTAGTCACATGCAAGCGGCCGCTGATGACGTGGTAATGGCTTTATGTAGTGATATGTCGTCTGTCGGGGCAATGTAGGTGAGGCGATCTATGGCTGAAGTGGTGCCTTTAAATGCTTGCTGCAGCTGTACTACACAGCTCAAAACGAACCGTTCATAATGTCGCGGTGGTCCCTTCTTTCAGTGAAGGCCCGCTGTGCAGCTTCGGGAGCACATGCTCTTTAACATGAGATGCTCACAAGCTGTGTGCATCTGCAGGCATGGACCTCATGCCTCCTGGCTGCCAGCGTGTTGGCTAGCCAAGCACAGGTGAGGGGCCCCAACTCCCATGCCGCATGCCCCAACCGTAAGCACGTGACATTAGAGCTGCAGGCTGATGACCTGTCAAGGCACTGTGCCAGAGCCTAAGTGAGCCTGCAAGCCCGCGAGCCCGAGAATGCCGGAGCCTGCGATGCTCCGCGGCCTGAGGCGGGTGATGACGTCAGCGCACTGCAGGTTCGGCAGGAGGAGATCCCAAAGGCCATGTGGAAGCCCGGATCCAAAGTGCTGACGTTTCAACGCTGGCTTTCTTTGGCAGGTGCCTTCCAATGAGTCGCTCTCACTGCAGCAGCAGCTTTGACGAAATTTGTCCTTCAGCCGCAGGGTCTTCGCCGAAGCTTTCCGGATCCAAGGAGCGCCAGCGAGAGTCAGATGTTCACTGAGCTGGATCCGGTTATGCGAATGATTGGAAACTTCTTGCGTCTGCCATATCCCGAGCCAAATCAGCAAATTCGCATGAACAGACCCCTGATTTTCATGCCGCTAGACTGCACACCAGCTGCGAAAGCTTCCGGTATACAGTAAAGGTTTAGGTCCGGCAGAAATTGTGCAAAGCGCAGAACTCTTTCTTCGTCGTGCCTCCCATTTCGTAATTCTGTAATGATAGCTCCGGAACGAAAGCCCTCACATCTTCGCGCTCCACAGGCATCAAGCCAAGTCTGGTGGCACGTCCCTCAGAGAGTTGCTCTACAACGCCTCCATGCGAAAGGGCTGGAAGCCCTACATCCAGTGCTATGGCATCCCAGCTGCATCGGCTGAGAAGTTCTTGAGCAGGCACCTGGATTTTGTCGATTTGCTTTCGTCTTGGCTGCTGAGGTGCTGTCGGCTGCCAAGACTTCCAGGCTCCCAAGACGAAAGCGGCGGTGTACGCTGGGCATTTTTGCCGCCCTTCCGCAAGAAAAAACCCTGCATGTGGGCCCTGTCCTGATTCATCCCGATTCCGTGGTGTCGCAACTTTGCGTGTTGAGGCTGGGATGAGTTTGCACAAAACCTGCATCGCCGTGGGGTCAATGAGTTCTCTTGCGTCACCAACTTCCGGAAGCCTTTCTATCGCATCCTGTCCTGCTACTCCTACCGAGCCGTCGGCGTAAGGCGGGCACGCAACCACGGTTGTCTCTCGCTTTCTGAGGGAGGGTGTTTTCTGTTTCTGTGGATGTCAGGAAGGATGCCCCGGAGTGCATGGCGAAGCTGTCGCCAGACCAGCTCAGGGATGTTCTCATCCAAGTCGGCTGCGTCAACGAGCCCTTCCGCAGGCGAGCGTCCATGCAAGGGTGCTTCGCCATGCCGGTCGCCCACTGTCTGAAGGCTGAGTGGCGAGTGCTCCGTGATCTCGCACGCTGGTGATTACTCCTCTCAGGCTGCCGAAAGACTAAAGAGCACGCCTCAAAGGGTACGGCCGTAGGCGCTTGCACATCTTGCCTGTGCAGGCTCGAAGCGAGGTGTGGAACAGTACATTGCGCAATCTCGCCCAGTGCGTGCCCTTGTTCTTGGAGGAGCCCCAGTCTATGAAGGCACTGGTATGATGACATGAAGTCGACAACACAGTTCAGAGCACCCCAGAGCCAGTCCAGACACCCTTGCACATGCTGTACTCACAGCCTGCGTCAACTAGGCAACACTGGAACTAGCACAGACTGTGTCAACCGTTCCGAAAAAGAGTTCACCGCGGTAGGTGTCAGTCGTGAGGTATGACCCGGTGCGACCGCGGTGGGGGATGGGGACATGTACTCACCTGACCTTATCATCCGCGCAGCCCAAGCCCTTCACGCAACTGCCATGAACAGTCGAAGCACCTGACCTAAGCCCCAAAAGACCTTGACACCCCAATGATGTACCCTAAAGTGGGCCCAAACACTCCGACTGCGAACCAAGAGCCTCATCTAGCCAGTCCGCGAGTCAGTGCGTAACCCCAAACTTATTTGCCCCCCACGTCTACACACTTCCTAAGCTGAAAAGAACTCAACCTGAAATTGTATGAAATTTATGCTGCGTGATGCAATTTCTGACTCTACAGTAGGTGGCTGCCGCCTACTTCCCGCAGCTTTCCGGCAGCTTCCTGAGCTTGGCCCACGTCTCGCTCAACGAGACCCTTGGCCCTTGCAGCGGAAGCGGAAGCGGCTTTGGGGGGCGGTTCTTTTGGGTTTGGTTTCGAGGGTTTGATGTCATTGCCGGATGGCTGCATTCTGGTCACATCTCTTGGGTTCGACTAGCGGGCGCAGATCATGGTGCCAGCCTTGAGTTGTGGTTCCCGCCTGGCACTGGGACCCACCGCCAGGAACACCAAGTACAACGCCAAGTGCAACATACCTGAGAGCCACTACAATGTTATCAGAGAGCTGGCCAAGTCCGAGGAAATGCTTCTTGGCAGAGTGTTGGTTGAGGGGGAAACTGTTGCTGATTCGAGCTCTTTGAGGCTGTATGCAACAGCCAAGCGGAGAATGTGGCACCTTCGTTCCAAAGTCGCCTCCCTTCTGGAGGAAGAGCCGCAGGATCATTGATGTGGGCCCACGCGAGAAAGTCAAAAAATATTGCCTTAAAGGCTTTACCGATATGCCTTTATGTGAGTGGATGTTGCAAAGATTGAATCGAATTCACTGGTAGATGGCCGGAGGCTTACTGTAGCCCCGGAAGATGGGCGCTTGAATTTTCCCGGCCATCTGCAGACGAGAGTGGAGGTGGTTGTGTCGCAAGGTCACGCGGCAGTTTTCCCTTAGTTGAAGCCGGCTCATCCTGAAGGGATTGTGCCGGCATTAGTTTTGAGCCATGTCCCAACCTGAATGCAGGTTCTTGGAGCATCTCTGGCATTTAATGTTTGCTTGTGAGGGCACCCTTCGGGTGCATGCGCGGCCGAAGCGTCAAGTCGCCTCGACACGTCGGCATGTGCCTCGCAAAATGGAGATGGCCCTTCCTTGCTGTTGTTTCCTACGAGCTTCCGGCTCGACCTCAAAAGCGACCGTTGGCGGCAAGCAGGCAACAGCAGCAGATATCTCCGGGAGAGAGCGACTTTGCCGCTGACCCAACGGGCTTCATGCGACACAACGAGTCGACGAGAACCGAGCGATTGCACTTACGAGGCTCGGCAATCTCAGCGCTGCCCAGCTTGCCCGGGGCAGCCCCGAAAGAGCTTTGGAGGCGGAACTTGATATGGGATGGCAGCAGCAACGAGACTGAAACGTTGGGACATCGTTTGAATGCAGTTGCACCTGCGCGTTCAAGGCAGCCCGATCGGCGAGTGGCATGGACACAGCCTACACCAAAGCATACTTCCGCGAAGCTAAAGTGCCCCGCCAGGACATGTCCCGTAATGAAGCCTACAGCCAGCCCTTGAGAGAAGAGAACTGCCACTCTTCCGAGGCGTTGTTGGCGCTGGGGCGACCCTGTGCCGCAGTTAGTGCTGCAGAGCCCCCAGAGTCCCAGAGGAACTTATGTTCTGCGATTCGCCTGCAGTGTATCAAGCAGTGTCTTCCAGCAGGGATCTTGCCGCAGCGACCTCTGGCGTCATTGCAATTCGAGCAACTTCTGACTCGCGCCGGGCAGTCCAGACTGGCTGTCAGGCCCGGCGATTGTATTTCGTGGCCGGGATGGACAGAGTCCGCTTCCGAGCTCCGAAGCCTACGTGCGGTGCACCCGGGCCCCCTGTCCGTCCAGAGAAGTTGAGGCCGACCGAGAGGCCAGGGACCAAGCCAGTCTGACGCAGAGATGCCACTGATGTTTGCGGCATCTGTGCTCGAATCATCTCGAATCTTCTCGAATTTACACGGACGTCGTACTATTATTGTCTATATTACTCCGGGTTGAAGATGTGCGAGCATCCGATCCGGCTCACAGCCCAAGTGTACTGCGAAGCTGCCCTAACTCAACTCCGCTTGCTGAAAGTCGACTCCGCATGCTGTGCACCAGGGTTTGGCAATGTTTTCAAGTATCATCTACACATTGTCTGGGTGTGTTGCGTTTGTTGTCGTTCCTTGTTTGTTGCGGTGTGCGCAGGTTTTTCGGCATCTCGGTTTTACCTGAGTTGGTTGTCCGCCGAGGGGTTTGTGCTCTCCGAGCCCCTGCAACACCATGCAGGTTCAACAGTCGCTGGGGGTGTTTGGATGGTCAGTTTGGCGGGGGTGCCGGCGTGTCGCTGCTTGACCCCATCTCGCGCGAGCCTCGCGCAACGTCGCGCGTGACTCGCGCAGGGCAAACTTTGAGATGTCTCTTCACCCTAAGTTTTTAGTGACTTTTCTGGCTCGTCCGCATTCAAATCGTTGAAAGCCAACCAAATTGTGGACTCTTATACTTGCCCTAGAAGAGGTAGACGGCGATGCTCTGAGATGGGGAAAACATAGCGTGACAAGTTAGTAGATTCATGGTGCTCGTCCGTGCTCCCTGTAATCATCACCGTATTAGTTGTGCGCCAGTGAAACTGATTGACCATCGTCATCAGACCCATGCTTTTCACAGCGCAGACATTGGGGATTCACAGATTTGGAATACAGAGTCCGCTATCCGTATCTCAGTGCGTGGTGTGCCCTTGCGGAATCCTAGGTTTTCCAAGTTCTTTGGTCGACTTCCGGCGTTGGGGTTGACTAGCGGTAACACTCATGCTGCTCGTGGCAGTGCGCGAGTTGGACCCAGTATCGCTGCAGACCTCGCCAGGCTTTGTCCGGGTGTGAGTGTCAAAAAAAACCATGTGCAGGCAGCTGGGGTTGACTTACACTTGGGGCGGAGACCCAGTAAGGTCCGAAACCTGCTGGATGCTGCTGCAGAACAGCTGCGCAAACGTCAGCACAGGCCCGTGATCCTGTGCTTCGGATGTTCTGTGCCTTGTTCATGGCATCAGGCATCAGTACTTGACCACTGTCTCACCCAAGATGCTTTTTCTGAGGTCGAACCTGCCATGGGACCACCATTAAATACCGATGAACTACCCCTAGCAGCCGTAGCAGTCCAGCAAGAAAATGTGCAGTGACTCAGGCTTGGGCAGCCTTGCCAGACACCCACACAACTGCGGGAACATGTTGGTTTAGATTGTAGCGGATCGCTACAAGGTAACACAAAAAGGAGCTCCTGGGGTAAGAAGAAACAAGATCAGGTTTGCAAACAACGATGCCCGCCAAATTGCAGCAGGTAGCATGGCCTCCCCAGTTTCCTTCTTGCCCATAGGCCTCGCGTGTCGTGCAGCGAAAGCTCTTCTGCTCCTGCTTCCGACTTGGAGGCGAGAGCTGGGGAGAATGATGTTAGTTGCTGTTAGTCCTCTTTGGCAAGTGGGTACCAACTGACTCCGTCACCTCACTGTCCCGTCTGTTCCTGCCAGTCGACCGTGGATCTTCCAGATCTGGTTGCTGACTGCTGCAACGGCGAGGACGATGCCTTTCACAAGAGCTGGTAGATGCACGCATGTGCATGCTGTGATGTCCAGATAGCAGGAACTTGTCCAGCTGTCGCAGACATCGCGGCGGCTACGCAAGCAGCTCTTTTCCGAAGAGGACGCCGATGCAGCAGCGCTTGCTATGGCACACCAGGACAGTGTTGAACAAGCGCCTGCAAGCATTCCAAAGAGGCGCTGCTATGCCGGGCGTCGCAGCTTTGTCACAGCCGGAGCTGGCTTCGGTTGGGAGCCGAGTTTCACTGGAAGGGATGTGTGTCGGACGGACGGATGCGGAGCTAGGCGGGATGCGGCATTTGGCCAAAGTGCGGTGCCCAATCTGTCACAACTTTTGTTTGAAGGATCTGATATAGCTTTGTCAATTCTGCTGGAGGTGCTGGATGGGCCTATGCGATCCACCTAGCGCATGCCAGGCCGCTTCTTGCACGCTGCTGCCAAGAGCGGTGAGAGTCGAAACTGAGCCACGATGCCGATACTGGTGACTGGTGACTGGGGCTGAAGGAGATGGGACTCCAGTTGTCGACACGGTGTGTATCGGCATTGGCGTGCCAACTGCCGTCAACCGCCCTTCTGTGGAGTGATGTTTCTTCCCTCCGCTGTTTTAACTCACCGGTCAGCCCCGCGGAATCCGATGCGGAGGCAGCGCACAAGACGTGACTGATGATCCGGGGGTCAGAAATTGGCGTGGTAAGGCGTGTTCAACAGGAACTTCGAGCGCACATAGAGTCTTACGAGTATGAATGTGTTCACTTGTGCACGTGTGCATACATACGCAGTCTCGCACATGTCCTCAATAATTGACGTCCACCATCTCGCACCCACCCCGCTGCAACAATAAGCGGCCGGAAGTTGACCAACTAAACTGGCCAAACTGGGCCGGCCTGGTCTCTGTGGTTCGGCTTGATTGCCACGGCTTTACCGGCGTGTGACAAGCGTCCCAGCAGGTGGAGATTTTTGCTCTGCACTCTTCTTTGTTTTGTGTGGTCGCGCAGTCGAGCATGTTCGGTTGTGATGCTCCCAACATCTTGTACTGCCCTCATATCAGATCTTGTCGAAACATATGAGGCAAGAGGAGGCGGCTTATGTTCATGTATGTATCGTGCATGGCCGTGATGCTGTGCAACTGTGACGGCAGGTCTTCTATCAGGGACCGGCTTGCGGTGCTGCCCTGAGACCTCAACCTTGCCGCGCTTCTGCTTGTAGGACGAATAGAACATAGAGTCGCCATAGCAAGCAAGCAAGCAAGCAAGCGCAGCTCCGCAGGTGTGCCGGACAGATGGGAAGGTTGCGCTTGTAGATCCAGAGACGGGAGGCCGGAAGAACCAGCCACGAGCTCGAACGCAGGGAGGGGAGGCAGAGGGCGATCCAGGGATCGCAACGTCTCGGGTGTATGAATTGTATACTGCAGCAGAGCCTGTCACGGAGACGATGGAACTGTTAAGATGTAATCCAGCCGAGGGCCACAGTGCTCAAGGTCAATCCATACTTTGGTCTTTGCTGGTGACCCGTCAATGGAATGCCCCCAAAGTCGCATAGCAAGTCAACAGACGGTCCTTCATGAACCGTCTTGCTTCCGGGATCTAGCCGTACGCACGGGCAAGCCAGGTGGACACAACACAACGGCCACGAGGGGACGGTGAAGCGAATAATTGACAAAGCTTCATGTCAGCATCCCCTGCGAGAACAGAAATGTAGCAATTGTCCCAGTTGCAGAGCGCACCAACCATCCCGACAGACCAGCAGCTTCTGCCCGTTCCTGGTCATGGCGCGCCACCCAGCAACAGCGCAGAGACTCTGGAAGATTACGGAAGATAGCCACGGGATCCCATGGGCCGTGAATAGCCCAAGGATGCCATGAGGCTAGGGCTAGGGCCACTATTGCTCAAAGCGCCAGAGATGTCGACTTCGCCAGAGGTGTCGACTTCACGCTGTGCTGGGGCCCTCGCAGTGAGTTCGTGGCGTGCCGTCCTGAAAAGAAAGTTCCACGATTGGACTACACGTTGATGCCCGATGGATTTGAAGCAGCGTCAGTCAGCTCTTTGTGCTCGCTCAGGTTCACAGCCATGAACAAGGCCTCGGGGGCTGCGCAGCGGTCTTGGATCCTTCATTCCATGAGTCACAGTAGTTTCCGAACCTCCTGTTCAGGTTAATCGTGATGCCGACACTGCAGCGAAGTCAACCCCTGGTGCCTCACCATTCAGCTGCCACAACGAAAGGCAAAGCAGCAAAGCAGTCTGCGCGGCCAGGTCATACCCCTCATCCCCTTCCTGACGCCGTATTACCTGTGTCGTCCCCGGCAGGCTTTAGCTCTTCTCGGACCTGTTGCAGTTGCGGCAAGAAGTCATGCTTTCAAGGGACTGTGACACGTGGCTCATGTTGTTGGAGTCAAACATTGGTGTCATACTCTCATGGGGCCTGGGGTCAGGGAAGCGCTGGCCACACAGGCTAGCATATTTCGTTTCGATCGTTCTGAACTGCTGCAAACCTGTTGGCTCACCATTCGCTGCAAAGATTGCCTTCTTCAGTTGACGGTGTAGCTGCGCCACGATGGCCATGCGGGCTCGGGGGCTTCTGCCCTGCGCGCTAGTGGTCGTGGCCTTCGTACTGTTGGGCTCGACAGTGGCTCGAAGCTTTGTCTCTGCACCTGCGAGCAACAGGAAGACCAGGACGCTGCGCGCTCTGCCGCAGCCCGGCCAGCAGACCGAGGAGAAGAAGGAAACACAAGATGGTGGTTTCAAGATGCCTAAGCCGGACATGCGCCTCATGAACCAGCAGTCCAAGGCTGGACTGTCGGTCGACCAGGACCGCCGTGGGAACATGTGGTCCCTCGAGCCCGAGACCAGGTTCGCGGAGGACACTGACGAGATGCTGCCTGCAGCCATCTACTTCCCTGTCATCATTGCCCTGACCATTGGCAGCATCTTCTTCTTCGCAAAGTTGACCAACGATGATCCCCGCTTCGGAGGCTCCTTTGGTGACGACGCGCGCCTGATCAATGAGTGGGGCTAAGGCATTTCAAACCATAGAAGCCTGTACAGCACGGCTTCAGTCTTTTGACCGGTGTACATTTTCGCTGACCATGCAGCCCTTTTCGATAGATTCCGTTTGAAGACTCTCCGAGAAGAAAGCGAGCACAGGCGCTCACTGCTAGTGTTTGGTTCTCGCCGCCTGCAAGACAGGTTTGCACTCTTTCACAGATGCGTGCCTGAATTTCTGCAAACCCGTTGGCTCACCATTCGCTGCAAAGATTGCCTTCTTCAGTTGACGGTGTAGCTGCGCCACGATGGCCATGCGGGCTCGGGGGCTTCTGCCCTGCGCGCTAGTGGTCGTGGCCTTCGTACTGTTGGGCTCGACAGTGGCTCGAAGCTTTGTCTCTGCACCTGCGAGCAACAGGAAGACCAGGACGCTGCGCGCTCTGCCGCAGCCCGGCCAGCAGACCGAGGAGAAGAAGGAAACACAAGATGGTGGTTTCAAGATGCCTAAGCCGGACATGCGCCTCATGAACCAGCAGTCCAAGGCTGGACTGTCGGTCGACCAGGACCGCCGTGGGAACATGTGGTCCCTCGAGCCCGAGACCAGGTTCGCGGAGGACACCGACGAGATGCTGCCTGCAGCCATCTACTTCCCTGTCATCATTGCCCTGACCATTGGCAGCATCTTCTTCTTCGCCAAGCTGACCAACGATGATCCCCGCTTCGGAGGCTCCTTTGGTGACGACGCGCGCCTGATCAATGAGTGGGGCTAAGGCATTTCAAACCATAGAAGCCTGTACAGCACGGCTTCAGTCTTTGCACCGGTGTACATTTTCGCTGACCATGCAGCCCTTTTCGATAGATTCCGTTTGAAGACTCTCCGAGAAGAAAGCGAGCACAGGCGCTCACTGCTAGTGTTTGGTTCTCGCCGCCTGCAAGACAGGTTTGCACTCTTTCACAGATGCGTGCCTGAATTTCTGCAAACCCGTTGGCTCACCATTCGCTGCAAAGATTGCCTTCTTCAGTTGACGGTGTAGCTGCGCCACGATGGCCATGCGGGCTCGGGGGCTTCTGCCCTGCGCGCTAGTGGTCGTGGCCTTCGTACTGTTGGGCTCGACAGTGGCTCGAAGCTTTGTCTCTGCACCTGCGAGCAACAGGAAGACCAGGACGCTGCGCGCTCTGCCGCAGCCCGGCCAGCAGACCGAGGAGAAGAAGGAAACACAAGATGGTGGTTTCAAGATGCCTAAGCCGGACATGCGCCTCATGAACCAGCAGTCCAAGGCTGGACTGTCGGTCGACCAGGACCGCCGTGGGAACATGTGGTCCCTCGAGCCCGAGACCAGGTTCGCGGAGGACACCGACGAGATGCTGCCTGCAGCCATCTACTTCCCTGTCATCATTGCCCTGACCATTGGCAGCATCTTCTTCTTCGCCAAGCTGACCAACGATGATCCCCGCTTCGGAGGCTCCTTTGGTGACGACGCGCGCCTGATCAATGAGTGGGGCTAAGGCATTTCAAACCATAGAAGCCTGTACAGCACGGCTTCAGTCTTTTCACCGGTGTACATTTTCGCTGACCATGCAGCCCTTTTCGATAGATTCCGTTTGAAGACTCTCCGAGAAGAAAGCGAGCACAGGCGCTCACTGCTAGTGTTTGGTTCTCGCCGCCCGCAAGACAGGTTTGCACTCTTTCACAGATGCGTGGCTGAATTTCTGCAAACCCGTTGGCTCACCATTCGCTGCAAAGATTGCCTTCTTCAGTTGACGGTGTAGCTGCGCCACGATGGCCATGCGGGCTCGGGGGCTTCTGCCCTGCGCGCTAGTGGTCGTGGCCTTCGTACTGTTGGGCTCGACAGTGGCTCGAAGCTTTGTCTCTGCACCTGCGAGCAACAGGAAGACCAGGACGCTGCGCGCTCTGCCGCAGCCCGGCCAGCAGACCGAGGAGAAGAAGGAAACACAAGATGGTGGTTTCAAGATGCCTAAGCCGGACATGCGCCTCATGAACCAGCAGTCCAAGGCTGGACTGTCGGTCGACCAGGACCGCCGTGGGAACATGTGGTCCCTCGAGCCCGAGACCAGGTTCGCGGAGGACACCGACGAGATGCTGCCTGCAGCCATCTACTTCCCTGTCATCATTGCCCTGACCATTGGCAGCATCTTCTTCTTCGCCAAGCTGACCAACGATGATCCCCGCTTCGGAGGCTCCTTTGGTGACGACGCGCGCCTGATCAATGAGTGGGGCTAAGGCATTTCAAAGCATAGAAGCCTGTACAGCACGGCTTCAGTCTTTTCACCGGTGTACATTTTCGCTGACCATGCAGCCCTTTTCGATAGATTCCGTTTGAAGACTCTCCGAGAAGAAAGCGAGCACAGGCGCTCACTGCTAGTGTTTGGTTCTCGCCGCCCGCAAGACAGGTTTGCACTCTTTCACAGATGCGTGGCTGAATTTCTGCAAACCCGTTGGCTCACCATTCGCTGTAAAGATTGCCTTCTTCAGTTGACGGTGTAGCTGCGCCACGATGGCCATGCGGGCTCGGGGGCTTCTGCCCTGCGCGCTAGTGGTCGTGGCCTTCGTACTGTTGGGCTCGACAGTGGCTCGAAGCTTTGTCTCTGCACCTGCGAGCAACAGGAAGACCAGGACGCTGCGCGCTCTGCCGCAGCCCGGCCAGCAGACCGAGGAGAAGAAGGAAACACAAGATGGTGGTTTCAAGATGCCTAAGCCGGACATGCGCCTCATGAACCAGCAGTCCAAGGCTGGACTGTCGGTCGACCAGGACCGCCGTGGGAACATGTGGTCCCTCGAGCCCGAGACCAGGTTCGCGGAGGACACCGACGAGATGCTGCCTGCAGCCATCTACTTCCCTGTCATCATTGCCCTGACCATTGGCAGCATCTTCTTCTTCGCCAAGCTGACCAACGATGATCCCCGCTTCGGAGGCTCCTTTGGTGACGACGCGCGCCTGATCAATGAGTGGGGCTAATCGCGGACTGCGTGCGTTTCGACGGTGCTTCGCCTGACGCCTAGCATCAGTTTTCTCAACACACCACTCCGCTACATTCACAAGATGTCTCATTCTTCGTTTGGAAGATCAAAGTATTTCAGCTAATTACAATTCGAGTGATATCGTCTCCGTTGCTGCTACCGGCGTCTTTTGAATGCAGATTTCAATCCAATACCCTTTTCTGCCTGCTACAGAGGCATGGCACAGCGTTTTCACAGTCATGGAGCTTCAATTTCAGCTTTGCTGACATGAAAAGCAACTGAACTCGCTTGGGCCCAGGTGCTGTTAAAAGCTTGTTTGACACTTAACGGCCTTATAGTGTTGCTGATATGTAGCAGGCTGCAATGCTATTCGAGAGCACATGCTTTGATGCTCGTACCGCAGCCGTTACTTCTGGGCAGCTGGGATGCAACCACGGTCTCGTGGTGCGGAGAAGGGCCATATGCCGGCACGGGTTCGGGGGCTTCTGCCCTGCGCGCTAGTGGTCGTGGCCTTCGTACTGTTGGGCTCGACAGTGGCTCGAAGCTTTGTCTCTGCACCTGCGAGCAACAGGAAGACCAGGACGCTGCGCGCTCTCCCGCAGCCCGGCCAGCAGACCGAGGAGAAGAAGGAAGCACAAGATGGTGGTTTCAAGATGCCTAAGCCGGACATGCGCCTCATGAACCAGCAGTCCAAGGCTGGACTGTCGGTCGACCAGGACCGCCGTGGGAACATGTGGTCCCTCGAGCCCGAGACCAGGTTCGCGGAGGACACCGACGAGATGCTGCCTGCAGCCATCTACTTCCCTGTCATCATTGCCCTGACCATTGGCAGCATCTTCTTCTTCGCAAAGTTGACCAACGATGATCCCCGCTTCGGAGGCTCCTTTGGTGACGACGCCCGCCTGATCAATGAGTGGGGCTAATCGCGGACTGCATGTGTTTCGACGGTGCTTCGCCTGACGCCTAGCATCAGTTTTCTCAACAGACACCACTCCGCTACATTCAGAAGAAGGCTCAGTCTTCATTTGGAAGAGCAAAGTATTTCAGCTAATTACAATTCGAGTGATATCGTCTCCGTTGCTGCTACCGGCGTCTTTTGAATGCAGATTTCAATCCAATACCCTTTTCTGCCTGCTACAGAGGCATGGCACAGCGTTTTCACAGTCATGGAGCTTCAATTTCAGCTTTGCTGACATGAAAAACAACTGAACTCGCTTGGGCCCAGGTGCTGTTAAAAGCTTGTTTGACACTTAACGGCCTTAGAGTGTTGCTGATATTTAGCAGGCGCTATTCGAGAGCACATGCTTTGATGCTCGTACCGCAGCCGTTACTTCTGGGCAGCTGGGATGCTACCACGGTCTCGTGGTGCGGAGAAGGGCCACATGCCGGCACGGGTTCGGGGGCTTCTGCCCTGCGCGCTAGTGGTCGTGGCCTTCGTACTGTTGGGCTCGACAGTGGCTCGAAGCTTTGTCTCTGCACCTGCGAGCAACAGGAAGACCAGGACGCTGCGCGCTCTGCCGCAGCCCGGCCAGCAGACCGAGGAGAAGAAGGAAACACAAGATGGTGGTTTCAAGATGCCTAAGCCGGACATGCGCCTCATGAACCAGCAGTCCAAGGCTGGACTGTCGGTCGACCAGGACCGCCGTGGGAACATGTGGTCCCTCGAGCCCGAGACCAGGTTCGCGGAGGACACCGACGAGATGCTGCCTGCAGCCATCTACTTCCCTGTCATCATTGCCCTGACCATTGGCAGCATCTTCTTCTTCGCCAAGCTGACCAACGATGATCCCCGCTTCGGAGGCTCCTTTGGTGACGACGCGCGCCTGATCAATGAGTGGGGCTAAGGCATTTCAAAGCATAGAAGCCTGTACAGCACGGCTTCAGTCTTTTCACCGGTGTACATTTTCGCTGACCATGCAGCCCTTTTCGATGGATTCCGTTTGAAGACTCTCCGAGAAGAAAGCGAGCACAGGCGCTCACTGCTAGTGTTCGGTTCCAGCAGCCTGTAAGATGACGGTGTCCTAGACAAGGGAAGTTCAAGGCTTAGTGCCTGGGGTTTTGGGTTTAGCTTAGGTTCAAGGGCTTAGGGGGAGGGATACGCGGCCTACGAGACCCCTCCACGTGGGTGGCCGCGGGCCTCTTTACACTTTTCGGGGTGTGGAGAGGTGCCAAGCAACTCCAGATCCTTTTCTCGTTAATTAGGAGAGGCTTGTGGCATCGTCTGGTGATCGCCGAGTTGGGTTCTTCGGCGACATGGCTGGTCGATTCTACACGATGATCTTTAATCTCCTGCTGACCTCATTCAGCGGGACTCGGAAGGCATATGTGCTGCGCTTCATGGTGATGCTTGGGTTCAGCATCTTGGCATTGAGCGCCTGCAGCGATTGCTTTCACAGCTTCCTCATCTTGCTTGCTTCTGCGGGTGAGGGCTTTTATCTTGGAGTTCGTTCTTTGACCCTGCTGTGGGTTAGGCAGGCTAAGCAAAAAAAATCCAGTGCCAGCCACGGGCGTTCCTTTTGCGCAGCGCTTCACACGGCGGCAGAAGATGTTCCGGAGAATGCGCCGGCGCGGGTTTCTCATGGTTGGCCCCTGGGGACCTGGACGCCCGGCATGCAAGGTATCTTCGAGATTCCTTTGCAAGCTTTGGCTTGCGGGGCAGCTCGCATTTGCTGCTGACTGGCGGGATGGCAGGCGATGGCGGTGGAGCCGCTGGCGGCATCGCCTCTTTCGACGACGGCGGCTTCGCCTTGTGGGTTGCCGAGGCCTTCATCGACCCGAGGGCTGCCGTAGGCTTCTTGAAGTGTGCAGCGGGATCCGGACCCGTCAACCGAGAAAAGTGATGAAGAGCCAGGAAGGCCGAAGATGCATTAAGAAACGCCAATGGGCAGAAAATCCGATCAAGAGCCCAAGGGCCAATCAAGATGGCGAAGGTCACCAGGGTGGAGGTACAGGTGAACCGAAGGTGCCAAGTAGGCCGTCTACCAGCCCTTGTGGGCTCCCCTGCTTCCTCACTTGCGACCAGTGCCGCCATGGAAGCAGAGTGATCGAGGCTGCTGACTTCCCTCCTCTTCGTGGTGGAGGTGGAGGAAAGGCTCGCAAGCAGAAGCAGCAGAGTGATGCCAATGTCGAGTTGATTCAGCAGGTAGGTGAGCTTCTAGCTGGAAACCCCCGTAACCTTGCACAGCAGTTGACTTCCTTGTTGGCTGCCTTTGCTCGCAATCAGCGGCCGGCGGATTCCGAAGAGGACAGGGATTATTGGAATGCGGCTTCTTGTGTGCAGCCGACGCCACCTTCAGCTCGACATCCGTGGCGCCGGGCTTGGCAGCAGGATGCTAAACGGGCGGAGGCTCCATGGAAGCAGCCGCCCTCGGCGCGGGCTCCTATAGACGATGGGCCAAACGCCGAGCGGGTGGCACTGCAGACGGGGCGGAGACCTGGACCGCCCACACTTGGTCGCTTCGTGCCGAGGATTGGGTGGACAAGGCGGGCGCGGCTGTTGCCCCTGCCATTTCCCTGGACGCCTTGGGCGCCATGTTTGATGAGGATGATTCCGCTAGCCGTGTGGTCTTGGTGGACTCCGAGGACGATGCAGTCCAGGCTTTGGAAATGGTGGCCGCCACCGTGGGCGGCAGCTTGGCAGTGGTTTGGGCAGGCCAGCTTCCAGAGGTGGAGGCCATGCCTAAAGCGATCACTGACTTTAAGGCGACGGTTCAGCGCATACGGGTTCCTGGGAAGCTCGGCACCAAGCTGTCTACGCGGTCGGCTATCGTGCTGGGCTTTGGCGAGGATGCTCCGCAGCTTCGCACTAGGAAAGCTGCAGTCATCAAGTTGCCTGGTGCTCGCAACGGCAGCTGGGTCCTTCGCGTGACGGCAGACTGGCGATACACTAAGGACTCTTGGGATGACCTTCTGAAGAAGGCCTGGGGCCCCCTACGGCGCTGGGTCTCCAGCCATCTTCCGGATGCCGATTGCATCGGGGACACGTGGTCATGGAAACAGGTGGGCCGAAATGCGGTTCAGGGCCTCATGAGGGTTTATGATTCGAATGCGGCCGCGGTGCTCCTGAATGCTTCTGGATCCACTCGAGGCGGCACGTGGTTTGTTGATCCAGTGGGTGAGTTGCCGGCGGGATACCAGGCCACAAAATTTTGTGGTCGTCCTGGAAGGAGCCAGAAAACTGGGCGCAGTACTTGCAACGTGTCCGAGCCGAGGCCTCCAACGGCGTGGTGCTCGGCAATCGGGAATTAGGCCTTAGGCTTAGGGCCAATGATGCACGTTATGTTCCTCCGGGGCGGATGTGGACCATCCGCTGGCTACCTCGCCAAGCCACGCGGATGGATACCAATATCATCCTATCCGGTATGGGATTTGTCGAGATTGAGCTTGCAGCCAAAATCACTCGTCGGCAGGGCTCTTCATGGAGTTTCCGTGCGGAACGGGAGGACGACCTTGAATTGGTTCAGGGCCTTTACGATGGCGGCGATGGCACTCAGGAGGTTCAGGCTTTGCTTGAGTCGAAGCGCAGGGGCCAAACACGTCCTGAGCATTTCCTTGGATCCGAAAGGCGCGTCAGTTATGGTGCTGAGGGCTCGCGCCACAACCCGGCTGATGACAATGGCGGTGACCTGTGGAAGGACTGCTTTGATTGGGAGCCCGTTAACGAGGACCCTGAGTTAGATGGCATTGGGGACATGACTGATGCCCCCCCTGGCTCATGCATGGTCGTTTCCACTGGTGATGGCGCGGCTGCTGGCACGGAGGCCCAGACCGGCTCCACCGGAGTCAAGCGGCCACCTGAGGCCATGCCTAAGAAGGCGGCAGTGCCGAGAGTGCGTGCGCCGTGGCGCCCAACTGGGACCATAGTTCCCAATCAGGGTGGCGGCAACTGCTTGTACTACGCCATAGCTGAGGCTGAGCATGCGAGTGCAGGCAAAACCCGTAGTCACCGACAGCTTCGCGCGTATGTCGTCTCCAAGCTCAAGGATGACCCGGACACGTACCAGGAGCTCTGGATTGGTCAGGGGCGGCCGTCTGTGATGGGCCAGTCTCAGGAGTCGGATGCTTCGTATGATGCTTTTCTTGGTGAGGCTGCGATGGTCGGATCCTTTGCTGGGGCCCTAGAACTGCTCGCATTTTGCCGTAGCCGGAACTGTCGCGCCTGGGTGGGCACACCGACTGGCGATGTGTGGCAATTCCATCCAGAGGGCGAGGATAACAGGCTTTTCCTTTGGTATACTGGCAAGCACTACGAGTACTACAAGGACGCGGTGGAGTCGGAGTGGGCTGCTAGGAAACGCAGCCAGGATGAGCAAGGTGGTTTGAAAGAGCAGCCACTGCGAGGTGGAGGTCGTAAGGGTGGCACCCTGAGCGACTTTGCATCGTCGGCTTCAGCATGTAGCAAGAGAGCCACATCTAGGGCCCGTTCCAGCACCGGGCTTGCCACTATAGCTGCATCGCGTGCAGGTGAGCCGGCTAGTGCCGCGACAAATGTGGTTCCCTCGGAAGTCAGTCCAACGGCCGGTACCGGGTTGGCGGTTTCCAAGAATCCGAGCGTAAAGACCCGACGATCTTGGCCCAGTGCAGCTGACTTGCGCTCGCTTCGAGGTGGCGGTCGCACTCTGGGTCAGTTCGCTTCCTCGGCTGCGTCATCCAAGGGCAGACCTCGGGAGGCATCGGCTCGCGATTCGTTGAGTATATTTGCGTCTACTCCCCGATCGGGGCCTCAAGGTGGGGCGCGCAGTTGTGGAGTGAGCTCAAAAGCGATTCAGAGGTCTGTTCAGGGGCCTCAGGGGGACCTCAGCGGTCATGAGGTGGAGCCACCTCCTACGGATGCGGCCGAGGGCAGCCGAGTTCGATCCAAGTACCTTCATGGTCGCGTGTAGAGGTGGCCTTGCCCGGAATGTCCTTATGTGGTTGAGGAGGCGAAGTTCCATGACATGGATCGAAAACGAAATCGACACTGCACTAGGCATCATGCAGGCAGAGGCCTGCCGGGCCCCCGCAGGGCTAGGCCTGACCTGTTTAGGGATCTCGCGGAGGGGGAAGAGGCTGCCTGGCGTTGTCCTTTGTGCCAATGGGGTGTCTCGAAGGCTGATGCACACCTTGTGACTCAGGAGGCGGCGGCTGTGGCGCGCACGGCACATCGCGCGAAGAAACATCGCCATCTGACTCAGGAGCAGTATCGGCATCGGTGTAGGACGCACTCTCGCTTGCGGCCGACTTTCTTCATGCAGACACAGGTGCGCAAGTTGAACGCCGCGGTTGCTAGGCGTGGCACTGCGGGCATTGACGTCAACACGGAGTGGGACACTTTCCGATGGCCCGTCATCGGTGAGAAGGCCGCCAAAAAGGGGCGACCGAGCCGAAAGGTCCTGTCCGTACTCACGTCCTGGCGGTGCAAGGGCTGTGGCATGTGCACTCGCATCCCGACATATCGTGATCTACATACCAAGAATAAGAGATGTGCCAGTTGGGACGGCGAGCAGGCGCTCCGCGCACATCGGCGGCGCCTCGATCGGGCAGAGAGCGAGGCGGCTAACATTGACCATGGCATGGACCCGGTGCTGCTCAAGGACTTGTTCGCCGCGGCGCGAGTGGCGTTGGGTGGGGAGTCAGAGCATTCCTGATCCATTTTTCCACGATGAATGTTAACCAGTCGGGCGTCACCAAGGTTGAGGCCATTAACGACTGGTGGAAGGAGTTTAGCTCAGACTTTTTGTGTTTGCAAGAAGTGGACATCAATGAGGCCAGTGGTCCGGGTTGGATTGCCAGCTGGAAATCTCGTGGTGTTCACGCGTTTTTGTTGGGCTTTGGGGACCGAGGTTCTCGTACAGCCATCTTGGCCAAGGCTCCGGGACGCGTCATCAAATTAGATGTGCGTGATGACTCTCGCTATACGGCGGTGATGTTCGAGTTTTTGCAGGGTGATGCCACCAAGAAGCTCATCCATGTCAGCTTGTATAGTTATTATGGTGACCTTCAGGCTGCAGCGGCATACATGGAGGAAATTGTCATGGCGCTGCAAACTCTTGGTGTGGAGTGGTTGATCTTGGGGGATCACAACATTTGTGCAAATGAACCTCCCCTTGCGTCGCGATTGGCGACGGGATTATTCCGGCTCCTTGACGATTCTTTTATGGCCAGTGTACAGCAGCTGCCGGGAACAGCCGGTGGCTCTCGACGGGTGGACTTTGGGATAGGAACTGGACGGCTTAGTCCGGAGACCCTGGATCATTACCCGGGCGTTGCCAATCATACCTCTGTTCGATATGGCTTTCGATTCTCGTTGCCGCGTGGTTTTGTGGGGCCGCGCAGAGCAGCTTTGCTTCTTGAGAAAGTGCAGCAGGTACAGTGGGATCAGTCGTGGAACCATGACCGGTTTCAAGCAGCGCCTGATCAGGATGATGTTGATTGCGCATGGCGCATTCTTTCAGATGCCGCGGAGCGCATTCTTCGCGAGGACTTTTCTACGGGCTTGTCGAGGGCGGCCGCGTGGAATCCACGTAGAGCTGCTCTGCGTAGCAAAGCGGCTTCTTCATTTGAGTCGGCGTCTTTGGTGAGGTTGCGGCGCATGGGCAGGCGTGTCAATCAACTATAATATAGTTATAGTGCACACCCCTCAGGACGGGCGTCTTCGTAACATCATTTCTCGGGACATGCAGGCCTTGGAGGGTGATTATAGGTGGCTCTCTGAGTTGGGAGTCTTCGACATGGAGGCTCGTGCTGAGTGGCTGGCGGACAAAATCACAGAGGAGGCCGATGCTGAGCGGCAGCGGGGCTTTGCCAAGTGGAGATCGTCCGTCCGCAACTCGTATCCTAAGCAGGTGAGCTGGATCAAGCGTCGGGCAGCGTTGAAGTCAGGGGCCGCTCAACCGGCTCCGGCGGATGGGGCTGTGCTTCAATATAAGGCCATCCACCCCACATCCTTGATTGCTGAAGCTGAAACTGAGTGGGTTCAGCGATGGACCCGCGGGGACGTGGCCATCGATCCGCTTCGTGAGCTTCTCGAGGAACTTCCCCCGCCGAGGCAGGTCGACGTCAGACCTGTGTTTTATGCTGAATCGCTCCAACGGGCTGCCTCCAGAATGCGTGGCAAAGCGGGAGGTCCCGATAATTGGGAAGTCTCTCATTTCGAGGCGCTCCCGGACCCGTTCTGGGCTGCGCTTGGTGCTCTATGGCAGAAGTGCTATGAGGCGGGAAAGGTTCCAGCCAGATGGAAAGAAGCGAGGGTCACCCTCATCGCCAAGCCGGATGGGGGCCATAGGCCCATTAGTGTCTTGAGCATTGCTTACCGCCTCGGGGGCAGTGTGCTCGCTCGGGCGCTTCGGGAATGGGCAGAATCATGGTTAGGACACCGCATGCTGGGAGGTGTTCACTCCAGGTCGACGCGAGACGTCTTCATCAGGATGATTGATGCGATGGAGGATCCTGACATGACCATCGTGGGGCAGGATGTCTCAAAATTTTTCGACGCAGTGAATGGGGCACACCTACTGCTTGTCTTACGACATCTGCGTGCACCTGACCCATTCGTGGCCTTCGTTCAGGACCTCTTGGATGGACAGAGGCGGCTTTTCGCCGTAGGCAGTCAGCTAGGCGCCTCGTGGCGCAACGCATCCAAGGGGGTTGGCACAAGGCGATCCACTCTCCCCCCTTTTGGCGGCATCCATGATGTGGGTATGGGCGAGCGCTGTGGCTCGTACTGGGGCCGAGGCGGCCACATTCGTTGACGACAGATCGTTTTGGTGCACCACGCTTCAGGGTTTGGTAGATGCTAAGGGTGCCAGTGACCGTGTTGATGCGGTCTTCGAGCTGCGCTGCGATGCCAGGAAATGCCAGGTTGCTTCTCGGGCCCAGGTGGGCAGGCAAGCGGCTGAGACCTTTCGTTATGGGTTTGCTTCGTCCTTCACCACGTTGGGGGTGACCTTTGACTTTGCAGCGGCTTCTGCCCCGACGCTCTCCCGCTATTCGTTTGAGCAGGCTGACCACAGGCTACAGTGCATCAGCATGATCGTCAAGAACCTCGACGTTAAGGCTCACCTCATTCGGACGTTGGTGATCCCTATGCTCATATGGTGTGGGGCGGTGGCGAGCCTGGAGCACGAAAAGGTGAAGCAGCTGAGGAGGGCCATTCTGGTTACATCGCATGCTAATGTCGCGGTGGATGCGCCGCCGATTACCCTCTTCGAGGTGATGGGGTGGGGATGTGAACCTCAGTTTGCGCGCCACTGGAGTGCGTTGGTTGCCTTGATTAGCTATGTTGGGCGCCCTCCGATCTGGCTCGATGAGGCTCCAATGGCGCTGGCGGTTAAACTGTTAAACCTTGGTGCAAGTTGCTCCCGTTGGCTGCTGAGGTCCTTCGTGAGCTTGGTTGGTGGACTGATGCGCGGGGATCCCGTATCTTCCGCCGAGATGCTCGTAGTGAGTTGCGCACCTTCGTGATTGCTTATGACTCGGTGCGTATCCTGTATGATTGGTTGCGAGACTGGCACCGTCGCACCACGTTGGCTAATACTGGTCGAGTTGTTCGTGCTCTCCACCGGTCGGACCCGGTTCTTGGACGTGGGCGTGCCGCCACCGAAAACTCCAGGCCAGCGCGTCTACCCAGGCTCAGCGCTCTGCAGCCCTTGTTACAGTACCGGATGCTCGGCGTGGTCCAAGGCTCGGAAGAGGGGCACCACGGTTGAGCAGTTGCCAGTGTGTGAATGCGGTCTTCAGGTCCAGAGTCGCCCCCACCTGATGTGGGAATGCAAGGGCACACAGCACCTCAGACCTAGCATTACCAGACCTACCAACAGATGCGAGGAGAGACTACTCGCCAAGGTCGTACCAGAGGTGCCAGCACCACCAGACATCATAGGCTACGCGGACGTGATTGAGGAACTCGCGGATGACATCGACAAGGTCCTGGACAGCAATGACACAGTGGTCATCGGCGTAGATGGCAGCGAGGTCACTACGGTCTCGGCTTGGGCTGCTGCGGTCCACAACGGTGGGGTGCATGTCTCGGGGGTCGCCAGCGAGGATCAGTCGCCGTACAGGGCTGAGGTCGAAGGAATCCTAGCCGTGTTGCGTGCTGCCATCGCCACTCGACAAGTTGGGTCATTACTCTTGGTTGCCGACTGCCAGGCAGCCATCCTTGCCACAGAAGGGAAAGGGCGCTGCCCTTTGTTGGTTCATGAGGTGGTGCGCCTTCGAAGGGCGGTCATTGCTCGCGGGTTCCGTGTTCTGCTTCATTGGATCCCTAGTCATGGAAAGCCAACTCCGGCTCGATGGATTGCTCCGCCGTGCGGTGAACATACCGCCAGGGCCCTCAATGACAGAGCTGATCAGGCAGCGCGTGCGAAGGCGCTTCAACTGCTTCGTGGAAGTGCCCGGCAAGTGTGTGATGCGCTACGCTCGGCAGCTGCCGCATGGGAAAGTGCCGCCGTGAGTGCCCTCGCTGGCATCACGGCTTACTTTGACTCGCTCTAGTGAGCGGCCTTTGAGGCGTCGAGGGGTCATGCACCCTGTCGCCATACAGTGAAAATCAGTGAAAATCAGGGGGAGGGATACCGGGCAGAGGTACGCTTGACGCCCATTGCACTGTAGCCTCCTCCTTGCCTGGTGGATCTCGCGCCCGCACTCGCACTGCCGTTGTTGACCCGCTTGCGTACCGCGGGATGACAGGCCAGGACTCTGATCACAAGGCCCTTTGGACTGAAGTCCTTTGCAGTAAGAGCCGTGTCTTTGAGGACGCGATTAGTTTCTGCCGCGACTCTCGCAAGTCCTCTGTTGTGGGCGGTGATCAGCGTACTACCGTTGCGGACGCTCTTGGCTACAGTTGCGTCCCTGTCCTTTCTCCTTTGGGCCACGCAGTGCCGGTCTCAGTCTCGCTTGTTTCTTGACTTGGTCAAGGCGCGCATGCTTCATGTGACCGCCGCCGCAGAGGTGCACCTCCTTTGGACCCTGTGTTTCAGTCCCTTCCTGTTCCTCTTCAGTTGGCGGCCAGACTCACCTCTTGTCTCATGCATCTCTGGCAGCTCTGCGCTGGCAATCCTAGTGCTGACTCCCTCGCCAACCAGGACGACAGGACTTCACCTCCGCGAGTGGTTGTGCCATCTTGTGCGTGCAGCAAGAGCCGTGAGCTGTGCGTTTGATGACGCCTTGGGCTTTGACAGCGACTCTCGTAAGAGGTCTGCCGCCGATGGTGAAAAGTATGCTACCTTGTCGGACGCTGGACTTGCCCCAGCATCGGTCGGTCTCTCGCCGGTCCTAGGATGTGATCAAGGAGCACGTGCTTTATGTGACTGTGCCCTCGTTACTCCTGCATCTTTTCCAAATTTTGTGTTTCAGCCCTTTCTTGCAGATTGCGAGCTGCGCTCAAACTGGGAACCTGTCAAGGCTGCCTTGGGCATGAGAGCCCCCCACTCTCTTGCATGAGGTTTGTTCCTGGCTTACGTGCCCCGAGTTCCGCTTTGACTAGGCACTCCTTCGGCCGGCAGTGCTCGCATTGCCCAGCGTTAGACCGCGACCGTGACTTGAGGGTGCTTCGAGGGCTTTCATGACTTGTTGGCATCCTGGCGTTATCATCACATTCGCATTCTTTAGTGACAACGTCTCCTCATCAACGAGTGGGGGCTATATAAGCCTGGCATCTTGGCGAGTGTGGCTGCTGGTCCAGTTTTCTCACCGTTGACTCTCTCCCTTGCCTTTGCCGTCGGGTGTTGAAGGTTTTCAATGCCGAGGCCGTGTAAGGCCATGGTGTCGTGGGAAGACAGACGCCATGCTGGCCATGCGGAGGTGGGGAAAACCGCGGAACTGTTGCCTGTTTCATCTCTCCACTGAGCTGAGCTGTTTTTGCGGGCTTCTTTCATGGTCAGTTCATGGGGTAATCCTTCGTAACTTCCAAACAGCAGCCTCCTCAAGACTTGAGCCCCTATCTGCGGAAACAAATTTTGCACACTCATCGAAAAAGCCACCGCGGAAGGGAACCGCAAAAGCAAAATGAACATTGATGCCCGCGGATGCTAAAGCCTCATGCGTGCGAGGCTCCCGTAGACTAGGTATTGCACCCCACACAACCAAGAATAGAAACCTGAGTCCAACTGTTCCGCGAGTCAATTCCTGTTTGAATCTCCCCTGGACACTGGGCTCAGGTCACCATCTCCTTGCGGCACACGCATTGCCTTATTGGGCAGTGTACGCGGTCAGCAGGCGTGCGCACTTCCAAGCGATACGTAGAGCCAGGGCCTCTGCAGACTCTGCAGGCGCTTCTTGTTGCAGATGTGGCCCAGCTTCTTGTGTCCTGCCGCGGAGAGGCCGTGTGGACCTGTTTAGAGATGGGATCTACATCAAAACCCCCCTCGTGGTGCTTGCCAGGCACCTGTCGCGCGCCTTTGTTGCCTTGGCACGGTGCTGGTCTCGGTACAGCATCGCAAGTCACAGCCGCAGGGCTCGCGCTTTGCGGATGCTCCAGGCAGCGCCCCTTTACTTTGACTGGGCACCCCATGGGCAGCGACCTGAGTCTTCCCAAAACCGAGCAACGAGCTCTCGGACAGTGCGGCATCTGAAATAGCTCTCAGAGAGGCCTGAACTTGTGCTGGCATGCAATGAGAACAAGCTGGTCTGGAGCCACAGTGCCGGCAGAGGGCAGTGAGGGCAGTGTGTCCTTGACCGGTGAGCTACTGGAAGTGCTCGCAGTGCTCGAGGCCCGGATCCGGGCTGATGTCTTGAACGAAGTGGAAGACTCCGTGCAGACTCTGCCTTGCTGTGAGCCAGCAGAGGTGCCCAAATTTCAGAGTTTTGTTGAAGCAGCTTTACCGTAGGTAGAGTCCTATGGTAAAGGACACTTTCTTTTTGCTGAGAAGGAGCTGTTTCCGGAGCTCCTGCATGAGATTGATGTTGAGTTCAGGGTGCTGGCAGTTGCAGCATGTTCTCGCCGAAGACGTTGAGCCACCTTGTATGCGATGTCGGCAAGATAGGCACCTCCGAATACATCTGGAGCCAAACTGCAGCGAAACCTGTAGCATAGGCAGCATGGGCATTGCAGTCGTGATGAAACGAGCCGTGTCGCCCGCTAACACCTAGCGAACGGACATTCTCAGTCGAGGCAGCGCTCACGGTCACGGGGACTCGTTGCCATGGAAACTAGCGACATGGGGTGGTGGGATGATCGCCGCTGAGGACAATGACATCGAACAGGCGCAGAGATGTAGCTGCCAAAAAAAGCTTTAGTAGGTGGAAGTGAAGGCATTGCAGGGGGCTTTGTTGCATGAACTATGAAAAGGTCCAACAGGAGGCGGAGCGCCACCGCCGGGCGGCGGAGCAGGCTTGGTCCGTAATGTGGTGATGAGGGACACGGAGGGATAGAGGGAAAGTCAACCCAGGCACTGCGCCGCATCGAAGAGCAAGAGAAGGCGTCTCCGGTATTCTTGTTTTGTGCGTGTGGAGCTGCAACGATTCTGCACTCAAGGAGTTGGGCCAGCTCGAAGATCACGTCGCAGGCTTGTTTTGGAGCGTTGGGACATGCAAAGAGCGACGTTCATTTTCCAGGTCTCGAGGAGCAGCTCGCGGCCTCACAGAGCTCTTCTCAGCGCCAGGCAGCAGAGCTGCGCGAGGCCCAAGACCAGGCTTGGCACATGGGGCTCTGGCACTGACAGCGGAGATGCCACTGTCGCAACTGCCATCAGTCACCCGTGCACATGCTAGCTGCACGTGCGTGACATGCACTTGCGTGCATCTGTGCAGGTAGGGGCTTTGGAGCGTGAGCTTCGCGAGTTGCGAGAGACGCGCCGGGAGGAGCCCGAGAACTCCGGGAGCCGCTTGTCCAAAAGCGATATCTCGCCGTGCACACCTTTTTCCATCTCTATCTCTATATTTATATCTTCTTGCCCTTTTAGACGGGCTCAGAGGAGAGCAACCTGGTTCTTCTTTTCATAGTTTTGCATCGTTTAGTCGCGGAGTCGCTCAGACTGTTGTAGCACCGAGGAGTCGTGGTTCCGTGCTGTTAGTCGGCTAGTACAAGTACTAATGTAGACGATCGACCAGCTGCCCTTGGGCACAGCGCACAGGAAGGAAAACCGTGCGATTGAGCAAGGCAGAGATGCCCAAGGACAGACGTGACTTTCCAAGGGCAGTTCCAGAGTCTCTATGTCCTTCATCTGTTGAAGGAGGACACAGCAGGATACCGAGCAGCAGAAGCCATGGAAGCCATAAAGCGAGAGCACGACGAGGTGTTCGGGACCATGCGGCTGAAGAAAGTCTGTTATTCAGGGTGCAAGATCTGTGGCCCAGACTTGTCAGGCGATGAAGGCAAAACAAACCGAATTGGACAAGAACCAGCGTAGCTTGACTTCGCTTCAGGTGGGGCGGTTGGGAGTGTGGTCACCTCTGCAGCAACTTGCACGATCCTACCAATGCTGTCTTCTGCACCTTCAGGAGCAGCACATGCAGCTGCAGCAGTACTTTGGCTATATTAATATTGAGTGCCTGGCCACTGGCGTAGTGAATTTGTTTACTCTGAGGGCGATGTGTTTAACGCAAGGCAAGATCCGAAGCTTAGGTACTGTGAAGAGCTTCGGGCAGCCTCTCATGAAATCCAAGGCCCCTGCACAGGGGATAAGACTGATAAGACAGGAAGTAATGCAAAAGAACACATGGCATGCAGCGGGCCTAACATGTCCCACATCTGGCAGGATACCTTGAAACAGCCGAGTCCGAGAACATCAAGCTGCATAGTGAAATCGAAGAACTGCGCGAGGTAATGGAAGCACATCACTTGCACAAGGCCAGTCGCCGGCCGTGATGTGAGCTCATGCTGGGGACTGCCTGCTGCTGCCAAGCAGGCTCTCAAGACTGTTTCCGAGAAGAGGGGATCGCTGCAGCTGGCCATCTTTGCAGAGAGCAGTCTGTCCGATTACTGCAACATCGGATGGCAACACGAGAGAAGCTTTCCCACTAAGGTGACAGTTTAGCCCACGAGCTTCAGATGGAAGAGCCCCAGGAGAATCAGCAGCAGGTCCGCCTTGAACTGCGAAGAGATGAAAGATGTCGCCCGAGCATGTAGGAAAGAGAAGCCCCGATGCAAAAGACAAGAAGCGTAAGCATTGCAGAGGAGGCCTCGAGCACTCGTTCAGTCTTGCCTCTCCATCAACTGCGGAGATATTGCAGCGCAGTGCTGGCAAGGAGGAGGCCCCAAGGCCACGGAGGGAGGCAGCGGCACGCAGAAGAAGCAGCCAGCTTGGCTGCAAAAGCTGCGATGTCTTTGCCTAGAAGATGTAGGTTCCAAGTATGTAGTAGATGAAGAAAGTAGCAGATCTCGTCCGGACTATGTTTGTGATGCTAGGCAGCGTGGGAGCGAGCAAGCTCGCCGCACTCCAAGAGGAATACGAAGAAAAATTTGAAAGCCAGAGTCCTGCCTGCATGACCCAGAGGAGCAGCAGCTGACGTAGGCACCACAGAGAGGGACTGTGGACTGAGGAGCCAGCAGCTGCAAGTAGCATTGCAAAATAAAGAGCGCATAGAGAAAGAGAAGCAAGAGGCAGGCATTGCTTGCGGCACTCTGCCCAGCATGCGTACCCGCCCATTCCGCAGGCCATAGACTCTCTGCAGAAGCAGATCGAGGAGCTCAAAGGCCAGGCCGTCGCCATACACGCATGGTCGCTTAGCCATGCGCAGTGCAGGCAAGGTTGGAGACGGTGGAGGAGACGCCCTCGCAGGTCTCTTCAAGATGATGTCTCGCATCAAGGACCCCGAAGAAAAGCGCCGAATCTTGCCCATGCACAGAAGGTGATGAATGAAATTGAATGAACGCGTCTCCGCGTGAGGACCTCACGACTGAGGCCTCCGACGCCGTGCTGCTGGGCTTTGCGCCTCCCGAGGAGGCCATGGCCTTCCAGGCCGCTCGCCCGCCGGACGCATCAGCAGAGGCCCAGCGCGCCGAGCAGGCGCTGAGGCCGGGAGAGTCGCGAGATGTCGCGAGAAGGGGGATGAGGGGAGTAGCGGTCTGTACTTGCAGATGCAGGTTCCGGTCGAAGTCTGCAGCCAGCAACCTGGATGCAGTTTTTTTGGTGAAGCGCGGTGGCATGCAGTCAAGCGTTCCAGTGCTCAGTCGGCTCAGGTGACGTCAGGAGTCGCCTGCAGGGAAGGCGCCAGAGAAAAGCAGCTGGCGAAGCTGCGCCGTGAGAGATACCCAGTAGTTTGTGTAGGTTCCAGCTCCGAAGGAGCGTCGACAAAAGCCACCCGAGCTAATGTAATCTTGGCCGCCAGCCGAGCCGGCTTTTAACGTTTTCCATTCTGTGAACTACACCGACGTTTTACAAAAGAGTCGATGACCTGTGGGCGGCTGACTCGCGCAAAGCACTAAGAACTAGAGCATGTGGCAGGCGCAGGTCAAGAGCTTGGACTCTCTACCCGGAACCGTCATTCAAGGGCACGAGCCTCGTCGGGTCAAGGCTTTGAAACTGCTCGGAGCCTGAGAGACGGAGCTTCTTCGAGGCGGATCTCCTTTCGAGCGCCCCAGTGGCAGACGCCTTGGGAAAGTTTCTGAGTCTCCGATACTAGTATCCTCCTTCCGCCTTCTCTCGAAGCTCCAAGGCTTCCGTGGCCAGACGCGGCGGAAGGGCGCTGGCTCGTTCCCACGGACGCTCCGCAGACGGGCCGGGCCTGGCACCGAAACATGCGCAACCAGAGCCGCAGAGCTTCACGGCTCTTCGGCCAGACGTCGCAGATCCAGGTCTCCCTGGCGCTTGTCGACCCTGCCACCGGCCGGTCTGAGATCGTTTGTGAGACTCCTGACTGGACAGTACAAGCATGACTCTTTTCCTTACCACGTCAAGAGTTTGAAGGCCCTCACAAACGAGGCTAAGAGCTGAGTTGTGGCTCAGGAACCTGGCTCCAGAAGCCCACTTCACAGCAACACCAAGTGGCTGGGTCGCTTGGTTTGGGCCTGAGGCAGGGAGGCGAAGTAGCAGTCAAAAACTGGCGAGTAATGAGGTGTGGCCTCCATGACAACCGGGGACACGGCGGTGTGTTTGCGCGACGAGTGCTTCCATCCATGGGTGAGCTGCATGCATTTTGAGCAGATTCGGACACACAGACTTGCAAGCAAAGCTGTGCAGGCCCTCCGATCAGTGTATTTGCGCATGCAAATCGTGTTGAGGCTTCGTTGACAGACGGCTCCGATTGCAAATTATTCGACTTGGGCCTTTTTTTGCCGGGCAGGGCATGAGCTGGGGTGGCGACCGCTTGGCGCTGTTGATACACGCTCCCAACTGCCTGGTTTGGGCAGTCTGCCACTCAGACTTTTGTGGATTTACGTGCCTGAAAGAGCTGTTTGCCTATGATGCTTATGACCCTCGCAGGTATGGGATCCAGTGGAAGCAGCTAGGACAGGAAACGGCTCGTTGCCCATGAGGTTCCTTGGTGTCGCATCACTCGAATGGCAGAGCTCTGAGGCTTGTATGTGGCTCCACAGGGCTTCATCCCCGGTCGCTCCTTCTCCGGACGGGTCTGGAACACAGACGGCGCACAGAGAGTTCACAGTGAGATGGCTCTGAGACGCCAGGTTCTGCCCTTCTTCGATCAGTTCGAGCGACGGGTGCACTACTGGAATCCAGGACCAAAGTGCTAGCTTCAGAGGCTTTGCTCTTGAAGTGTCTTTCTGGCTGGGGGAAGTGAGTCCCAGCAGTAGTTGGTAGGACTTGATGCTTTGGTTTATGCAGACTTCAATGCCGAAGCCGCTCGGCAGTGAAATTAACCCCTTGCTTGTCCTTCGTTTAGCGCTTGGGCAATCCTAAGCAGGTCTGGGTGCAGCCATTTCCACGGCGGCAGCCGCAGAGAGTCGTTGTGTGGACTATTGCGAATCCTGGACTGCGTTGATGCTGTTGAGGCCGCCCCAACCACATTCACAGGAAGAAGTGCATCCGTTGCAATCCCTAGCGGGACCGATCTTGCTCGTCGCTCTTGCATCCCTGAGTTCGACTCAGTATACTCTGTTGGTCGCAGGAGCCCAGTCGCTGTCTCTGGCGCCACCGCGTCGGAGGACCATCCCACATTGCACACTCTTCTTTGACCAGCAGTGGCCATAGGGGACAGCTTCGTAGATCCAAGTCGAGCTAAATGCACTCCTCCACTTGCCATTATCAGTTTATCAGAAAGCCACAAGTAAGCTCGCCACACATCGAACATTAGGTCCGTCTCGGACCCGGCCGCTCGCATTTCGGGTGCATTCAGCTACGCTTCCTCGACACGATCAGGTCAGTCGGCCCTGCAATGCAGAAGTCCGCAGAAGAGCCAATGTCCATTTAGGTAAGCCAAGACTACTTTCCACAGCCACTCATCACCATACACAAAGCCGGGAATCTCAACATGCAGTGTCCTACCCGGCAGCCGGGACTCCAAGACCACACACAGGGTGCGTTCACGGGGAAACGTCTGGCCTTCCTGCAACTTCACCAACCAACCGGGAACCGGTTTACGCAGCACACGGGCCTCCAGGTGTTGCACTGAGTGCAGGCGGGTTTTCCCAAAGTTGGTGATTGCACAGATCAGATCACTGATCGATCAAGGGTCGGGCTGCGTCAAGCTCGGATTCCAGTTCTTGCGTGGGTGGTTCAGGTGGTTCCTCTTCTGCTTCTGCTCGTGTTGTCTGTTGCGATAGCCTACCTTTTCAGGTCTGAGGCTCGGAGGAGCGGAGTTTGCGAAAGACTGTTTGCTGTCCTGGAAGGATTGCCGCAGGCAGCTACGCCTGCTGGAGCCCTTCGTGACAATCCGCAGCTTGTGCTGCTGTATTGGTTGATTACCAGGCTCCTCGCATGCCTCCTCAGCGCAATCAGTCGCTGGACTTGCTGCACCACTCATGCACGAGTGCAGCAAGCTCTCTCGTGTGAGCCGATAATAAAGGGGCGTCTGTGCTACTGGATGCCTTGCCGGTGTTGGCGGGGGGGGGGGGGGGTGAACGTCGATGGGAATGCGACTTCGAAAGAAGATATCAAGTGGGCGCCTGCGAATGCAGCGTTTCGCATCAAGTTCTTAGCATCAGCTGGCTTAGCACCACTTCGCAGCAATGGTGAGCCCAGCCATGTTGAAGGGGATGAACACAGAGGCCCTTTGAATTTATAAGGTACTCACAGACTCTGGTCTAATGTATTCGTGGCACGACAGCACCTTCCGTCCCGCTCCACTGTTGTCCTGCAGGTGTACGGTGAGGGGCACCCCTTCGGCGACCCGTCGTGGTACCAAGCGTACAACACGCCCTACTACAACGACAGCCACAAGCAGTTCCGAAAGCTGATGCGCGAGTACGTTGATGAGCACATCATGAGCAACGTAATCGTCGAGTCAGCAACCTTTGGACTTTTAAGCCTTTGTTGGGCAGTACATAATTCTTACGTGATCCCGAAGCTTATCTTGCCGTTTCCCCATGGCAATTGAGGCAACGTGCACGACTGGGATGCTAGCGATGGACACGCAGTAAATTGTTTTCCTGAGCTTGTGTCGCTACTTTGGGGTGAGACCTGCAATGAACTCCGGCATGCCCCGCACATGCAGTTTTGGCTACCAAGGACGAGAAGGGCGTCATCCCCAAGGAGATGTTGCTTGGCAGAGTCGGAGAGACGTAGGAAACTGGTTAGCAAAGTTTGACGCAGATTTTGAGAACCACGGGAAGCAGCGAAGCAGCACGCCAAAGGTACCTGGAAGCCGGCAAGCAGGGCACACTGGCTCTGTGCATCGGAAGGCCCTGGCCAGAGAAATACTACGGAAAGGCCCGCGCTTCGCATTCAACCGTGCTTTCTCTTCAGGGTTGCTTGGTTGCATGCTAAGTTGATGTTCTACGAACTGGCCAGGCCCCGTGGGGCTTCGAGCCGGACTATTTCCATGAGCTGATCATGCATCCTGCTTGCAGTTGCACTTTGCGTAGTGGCCAGGCAACCGTGTTGTCCTCGTCAGTCGTCCCAAAGGCGTGCTGTCCAGCAGCAAGCAGTGAAGTCAGGTATGACGAGATGTCGCGGACTGGTAGTGTCGGATTTCAGTGGGGCATCGCTGGTGGTACCACGATTGGACTGCCGCCGGTGTACCACCATGGCAGCGAAGAGCTAAAGCAGCGCGTGGTCACTCCATGCGTGAAGGGCGAGAAGGTTTGCTGTTTGGCCATCACCGAGCCGACAGCCGGCAGTGATGTGGCCAACTTGAAATGCACTGCCAAGTTGGAGGGTGACCACTACATCCTCAATGGTGAAAAGCAACTCGGAATGCAGCAGAGAAAAACTTCGGGCACCGTTGGGCAGCCTTACTCTTCGAGCAATCTACAGCTCGTGCTCCCTTGCCAACACGGAAGTTACTCCTGAGGAAGTGGATCACCAACGGAATCTTTGCAGACTATTTCACTGTGGCCTGCCGAACAGGAAAGCCGGGCGTGGGAGGAATCAGCTTGCTGCTTGTGGAGAAGGACATGCCTGGAGTGGAGACGAGAAAGATGAAGTGCTCCGGCGCGTGGTCGTCTGGTACCACGTACATCACCTTCGACGATGTCGCTTGGTGGAGTTGTTAAGACTTGGGTAGCAGCCACGATTCGGAGAGTGAACGAAAGAGTCGAAGGTCTAAGAAGCTGCATCAACAAAGCCTTCCCGACAGGACATCTAAAGACAAAGCCAGCAGCCGAGGTCAAGGTGCCTAAGGGCAACCTTCTCGGCAAAGAGGGCAAGGGTTTCCAGTATATGATGCAGAACTTTAACCACGAGCGTTTCGCTTTCTGTGCCATGAGCACGCGCTTCGCCCGAGTTTGCTTGGAAGACTCCCTGAAGTTTGCCGGCAAGCGCAAGACCTTCGGCAAGACCCTGATTCAGCACCCAGTGATTCGCTGGAAGGTGGCGGAGATGGCCCGCCAGATTGAGGCAACGCAGAACTGGCTGGAGTGGATCACCTTCCAGCTGAATACAATGCCGAAGATCGAGGCTATGCTGAAGCTGGGAGGGCACACTGCACTTTGCAAGGTGCAGTGCACCAAGGTCGGCAGTTCGTCGAAAGCGCAGCAGTCTTGTACCGCTGAGCAATGCTGTTCGCTTGCGAGGTGATGGAATACTGTGCACGAGAGGCCGCTCAGATCTTTGGAGGCCTATCGTACTCGCGAGGAGGCCAAGGAGAGAAGGTCGAGAGACTGAACCGGGAAGTGCGCGCCATGGCCATCCCAGGAGGCAGATGGCCTGATTCAGTCGCAGGCATGTGCAATGACGATATAAGCAAGTGTGCAGATCCGTGCAAAGCCGTTTGCTTGCTTGAGGCTCTGAAGAGATCATGCTGGACCTTGGGGTGAAGCAGTCCACAAAGCTTGCTCAGATGGCGAAGATGTTCGCGGAAGCCGCGCCGCAACCGGCGGCGGCAAAGCTCTAAAGACTCTTGAGGATTTGTGCAGGTTTCACACGGGATTCGCGGTAGTTATCCAGTGGCGGGCTCTGACGGAGCCGATTTTGAGCAGGCCCAAGCGAGGCAACAACTGTTTGAAACTCTGCGCCGAGGGAACCTACCAGTGCTGTGCTGCAAAGCCAACAGAGAAATACACAGAAGTGAAAAGCGGCACACGATTTAGAAGCTTTTGGCTGCTGGCTGCAGTGCATCACTCGGAAGGAGCCTCGACAGTTTCATCTCTAGCTCCCACGGCGCCCGCTCCACTCGGAAAAGTTCAACATGTCTTGAACCGGCAGCTGCTTGCAGGCAGGTCCGTCGGCCAAAAGCCAAGCGACTCGGGACGAGCCCGTGCAAATTGCAGCGTTTCGCGTCAAGTTCTTAGCATCAGCTGGCCTTAGCACCACTTCGCAGCGATGGTGAGCCCAGCCATGTTGAAGGGGATGAACACAGAGGCCCTTTGAATTTATGAGATACTCACAGACTGTGGTCTAATGTATTCGTGGCACGACAGCACCTTCCGTCCCGCTCCACTGTTGTCCTGCAGGTGTACGGTGAGGGGCACCCCTTCGGCGACCCGTCGTGGTACCAAGCGTACAACACGCCCTACTACAACGACAGCCACAAGCAGTTCCGAAAGCTGATGCGCGAGTACGTTGATGAGCACATCATGAGCAACGTAATCGTCGAGTCAGCAACCTTTGGACTTTTAAGCCTTTGTTGGTCAGTACATAATTCTTACGTGATCCCGAAGCTTATCTTGCCGTTTCCCCATGGCAATTGAGGCAACGTGCACGACTGGGATGCTAGCGATGGACACGCAGTAAATTGTTTTCCTGAGCTTGTGTCGCTACTTTGGGGTGAGACCTGCAATGAACTCCGGCATGCCCCGCACATGCAGTTTTGGCTACCAAGGACGAGAAGGGCGTCATCCCCAAGGAGATGTTGCTTGGCAGAGTCGGAGAGACGTAGGAAACTGGTTAGCAAAGTTTGACGCAGATTTTGAGAACCACGGGAAGCAGCGAAGCAGCACGCCAAAGGTACCTGGAAGCCGGCAAGCAGGGCACACTGGCTCTGTGCATCGGAAGGCCCTGGCCAGAGAAATACTACGGAAAGGCCCGCGCTTCGCAGTCAACCGTGCTTTCTCTTCAGGGTTGCTTGGTTGCATGCTAAGTTGATGTCATACGAACTGGCCAGGCCCCGTGGGGCTTCGAGCCGGACTATTTCCATGAGCTGATCATGCATCCTGCTTGCAGTTGCACTTTGCGTAGTGGCCAGGCAACCGTGTTGTCCTCGTCAGTCGTCCCAAAGGCGTGCTGTCCAGCAGCAAGCAGTGAAGTCAGGTATGACGAGATGTCGCGGACTGGTAGTGTCGGATTTCAGTGGGGCATCGCTGGTGGTACCACGATTGGACTGCCGCCGGTGTACCACCATGGCAGCGAAGAGCTAAAGCAGCGCGTGGTCACTCCATGCGTGAAGGGCGAGAAGGTTTGCTGTTTGGCCATCACCGAGCCGACAGCCGGCAGTGATGTGGCCAACTTGAAATGCACTGCCAAGTTGGAGGGTGACCACTACATCCTCAATGGTGAAAAGCAACTCGGAATGCAGCAGAGAAAAACTTCGGGCACCGTTGGGCAGCCTTACTCTTCGAGCAATCTACAGCTCGTGCTCCCTTGCCAACACGGAAGTTACTCCTGAGGAAGTGGATCACCAACGGAATCTTTGCAGACTATTTCACTGTGGCCTGCCGAACAGGAAAGCCGGGCGTGGGAGGAATCAGCTTGCTGCTTGTGGAGAAGGACATGCCTGGAGTGGAGACGAGAAAGATGAAGTGCTCCGGCGCGTGGTCGTCTGGTACCACGTACATCACCTTCGACGATGTCGCTTGGTGGAGTTGTTAAGACTTGGGTAGCAGCCACGATTCGGAGAGTGAACGAAAGAGTCGAAGGTCTAAGAAGCTGCATCAACAAAGCCTTCCCGACAGGACATCTAAAGACAAAGCCAGCAGCCGAGGTCAAGGTGCCTAAGGGCAACCTTCTCGGCAAAGAGGGCAAGGGTTTCCAGTATATGATGCAGAACTTTAACCACGAGCGTTTCGCTTTCTGTGCCATGAGCACGCGCTTCGCCCGAGTTTGCTTGGAAGACTCCCTGAAGTTTGCCGGCAAGCGCAAGACCTTCGGCAAGACCCTGATTCAGCACCCAGTGATTCGCTGGAAGGTGGCGGAGATGGCCCGCCAGATTGAGGCAACGCAGAACTGGCTGGAGTGGATCACCTTCCAGCTGAATACAATGCCGAAGATCGAGGCTATGCTGAAGCTGGGAGGGCACACTGCACTTTGCAAGGTGCAGTGCACCAAGGTCGGCAGTTCGTCGAAAGCGCAGCAGTCTTGTACCGCTGAGCAATGCTGTTCGCTTGCGAGGTGATGGAATACTGTGCACGAGAGGCCGCTCAGATCTTTGGAGGCCTATCGTACTCGCGAGGAGGCCAAGGAGAGAAGGTCGAGAGACTGAACCGGGAAGTGCGCGCCATGGCCATCCCAGGAGGCAGATGGCCTGATTCAGTCGCAGGCATGTGCAATGACGATATAAGCAAGTGTGCAGATCCGTGCAAAGCCGTTTGCTTGCTTGAGGCTCTGAAGAGATCATGCTGGACCTTGGGGTGAAGCAGTCCACAAAGCTTGCTCAGATGGCGAAGATGTTCGCGGAAGCCGCGCCGCAACCGGCGGCGGCAAAGCTCTAAAGACTCTTGAGGATTTGTGCAGGTTTCACACGGGATTCGCGGTAGTTATCCAGTGGCGGGCTCTGACGGAGCCGATTTTGAGCAGGCCCAAGCGAGGCAACAACTGTTTGAAACTCTGCGCCGAGGGAACCTACCAGTGCTGTGCTGCAAAGCCAACAGAGAAATACACAGAAGTGAAAAGCGGCACACGATTTAGAAGCTTTTGGCTGCTGGCTGCAGTGCATCACTCGGAAGGAGCCTCGACAGTTTCATCTCTAGCTCCCACGGCGCCCGCTCCACTCGGAAAAGTTCAACATGTCTTGAACCGGCAGCTGCTTGCAGGCAGGTCCGTCGGCCAAAAGCCAAGCGACTCGGGACGAGCCCGTGCAAATTGCAGCGTTTCGCGTCAAGTTCTTAGCATCAGCTGGCCTTAGCACCACTTCGCAGCGATGGTGAGCCCAGCCATGTTGAAGGGGATGAACACAGAGGCCCTTTGAATTTATGAGATACTCACAGACTGTGGTCTAATGTATTCGTGGCACGACAGCACCTTCCGTCCCGCTCCACTGTTGTCCTGCAGGTGTACGGTGAGGGGCACCCCTTCGGCGACCCGTCGTGGTACCAAGCGTACAACACGCCCTACTACAACGACAGCCACAAGCAGTTCCGAAAGCTGATGCGCGAGTACGTTGATGAGCACATCATGAGCAACGTAATCGTCGAGTCAGCAACCTTTGGACTTTTAAGCCTTTGTTGGGCAGTACATAATTCTTACGTGATCCCGAAGCTTATCTTGTCGTTTCCCCATGGCAATTGAGGCAACGTGCACGACTGGGATGCTAGCGATGGACACGCAGTAAATTGTTTTCCTGAGCTTGTGTCGCTACTTTGGGGTGAGACCGGCAATGAACTCCGGAATGCCCCGCACATGCAGTTTTGGCTACCAAGGACGAGAAGGGCGTCATCCCCAAGGAGATGTTGCTTGGCAGAGTCGGAGAGACGTAAGAAACTGGTTAGCAAAGTTTGACGCAGATTTTGAGAGCCACGGGAAGCAGCGCCAAAGGTACCTGGAAGCCGGCAAGCAGGGCACACTGGCTCTGTGCATCGGAAGGCCCTGGCCAGAGAAATACTACGGAAAGGCCCGCGCTTCGCAGTCAACCGTGCTGTCTCTTCAGGGTTGCTTGGTTGCATGCTAAGTTGATGTTCTACGAACTGGCCAGGCCCCGTGGGGCTTCGAGCCGGACTATTTCCATGAGCTGATCATGCTTCCTGCTTGCAGTTGCACTTTGCGTAGTGGCTAGGCAACCGTGTCGTCCTCGTCAGTCGTCAAAAAAAGGCGCAGTCGTCAAAAAAAGGCGTGCTGTCCAGCAGCAAGCAGTGAAGTCAGGTATGACGAGATGTCGCGGACTGGTAGTGTCGGATTTCAGTGGGGCATCGCTGGTGGTACCACGATTGGACTGCCGCCGGTGTACCACCATGGCAGCGAAGAGCTAAAGCAGCGCGTGGTCACTCCATGCGTGAAGGGCGAGAAGGTTTGCTGTTTGGCCATCACCGAGCCGACAGCCGGCAGTGATGTGGCCAACTTGAAATGCACTGCCAAGTTGGAGGGTGACCACTACATCCTCAATGGTGAAAAGCAACTCGGAATGCAGCAGAGAAAAACTTCGGGCACCGTTGGGCAGCCTTACTCTTCGAGCAATCTACAGCTCGTGCTCCCTTGCCTACACGGAAGTTACTCCTGAGGAAGTGGATCACCAACGGAATCTTTGCAGACTATTTCACTGTGGCCTGCCGAACAGGAAAGCCGGGCGTGGGAGGAATCAGCTTGCTGCTTGTGGAGAAGGACATGCCTGGAGTGGAGACGAGAAAGATGAAGTGCTCCGGCGCGTGGTCGTCTGGTACCACGTACATCACCTTCGACGATGTCGCTTGGTGGAGTTGTTAAAACTTGGGTAGCAGCCACGATTCGGAGAGTGAACGAAAGAGTCGAAGGTCTAAGAAGCTGCATCAACAAAGCCTTCCCGACAGGACATCTAAAGACAAAGCCAGCAGCCGAGGTCAAGGTGCCTAAGGGCAACCTTCTCGGCAAAGAGGGCAAGGGTTTCCAGTATATGATGCAGAACTTTAACCACGAGCGTTTCGCTTTCTGTGCCATGAGCACGCGCTTCGCCCGAGTTTGCTTGGAAGACTCCCTGAAGTTTGCCGGCAAGCGCAAGACCTTCGGCAAGACCCTGATTCAGCACCCAGTGATTCGCTGGAAGGTGGCGGAGATGGCCCGCCAGATTGAGGCAACGCAGAACTGGCTGGAGTGGATCACCTTCCAGCTGAATACAATGCCGAAGATAGAGGCTATGCTGAAGCTGGGAGGGCACACTGCACTTTGCAAGGTGCAGTGCACCAAGGTCGGCAGTTCGTCGAAAGCGCAGCAGTCTTGTACCGCTGAGCAATGCTGTTCGCTCGCGAGGTGATGGAATACTGTGCACGAGAGGCCGCTCAGATCTTTGGAGGCCTATCGTACTCGCGAGGAGGCCAAGGAGAGAAGGTCGAGAGACTGAACCGGGAAGTGCGCGCCATGGCCATCCCAGGAGGCAGATGGCCTGATTCAGTCGCAGGCATGTGCAATGACGATATAAGCAAGTGTGCAGATCCGTGCAAAGCCGTTTGCTTGCTTGAGGCTCTGAAGAGATCATGCTGGACCTTGGGGTGAAGCAGTCCACAAAGCTTGCTCAGATGGCGAAGATGTTCGCGGAAGCCGCGCCGCAACCGGCGGCGGCAAAGCTCTAAAGACTCTTGAGGATTTGTGCAGGTTTCACACGGGATTCGCGGTAGTTATCCAGTGGCGGGCTCTGACGGAGCCGATTTTGAGCAGGCTCAAGCGAGGCAACAACTGTTTGAAACTCTGCGCCGAGGGAACCTACCAGTGCTGTGCTGCAAAGCCAACAGAGAATTACACAGAAGTGAAAAGCGGCACACGATTTAGAAGCTTTTGGCTGCTGGCTGCAGTGCATCACTCGGAAGGAGCCTCGACAGTTTCATGTCTAGCTCCCACGGCGCCCGCTCCACTCGAAAAAGTCCAACATGTCTTGAACCGGCAGGTGCTTGCAGGTGACTTCGGGAGGGGCCATCCTGATCGGATACCTCAGTTTTTTTTCGGTGGCTTCCGGTGATGAGGGAGGGGTTTAAGGGTTGGGGACTTGGGAGTTTAGTTGTTCAAGGGTCTAGGAGGTCGAGGGTTTAGGTCGTGGGGGTTGGGAATCCCGAAGAAGTTCAAGGGTTTATAGGGTTTCGGGGGGTTTAGGGGTTTGGGTTTTAGGGGTTCAGGAGCGGGGGACAAGGGGAGCTCTTTGCCGTAACCGGGCTGCTGGACAACGAGGCCTGCTGCAAAAAGGGGTTCAGGAGCAGTTGAATGGTTTAGGGCTAGGCTTCGTGGTCCGGGGTTTAGGACATACATGCATACTGCATACACGCATATGTATATGTATGCAGGCATGTATAGACACACATACACATGCGCGTTCATATACATATATATATATATATATGTATGTATGTATGTATATATATATATATATACACATGCATGCATGCATGCATGCATGCACACATATACATAGTGCGCATGTATACATACACACCTACATACGTACCTACATGTCTTCATACACATGCATGCATACATACATACATACAGGGGAGGCAGGGGGAGGGAGGGAGCGAGCGAAGGCAGTGAAGAGAGAGAGAGGGGGAGGAGGGGGGATGAAAAGCGGCACACACTCTAGAAGCTGTTGCTGGCTGGCTGCAGTGCATCACTTGGAAGGAGCCTCGCCAGTTTTATCTTTAGCTCCCACGGAACCCGCTCCACTCGGAAAAGTCCACGATGCCGGGATCGGTTGCTTAGGCGTGGCTCGCTTCATCATCTCTCACCAATTCATTCATTCGATCTGACCTCACCGACGGCCATATCGAGTGCCTTCCGTGACATTTAGCCACGAATCGTCATTGGAAGGCCGCATTTGAGCTTCGCTCGTCCGCTGCCTGGCTCCGAGGGATGCAAGCGCGGCACAGCCAGGTCCCCTGACGGGCGGGCAGCGACTTGTCTGCCATCGCCATCACCTAGAATTTGGTAGAGATAGTATGCTGTGGCACTGGATACATTCACTCCGTGCGGCCCTATGTATATGATCAGCAGATTCTGTACGTTCTTGTTTTTGCCTTCGTACGTCGGATAGAAGATCACAAAACTCCAGCTTCTGTGCAACCCTTCATTGACCACGCAAGGCCACATGGCCTTGATATCGCCACGCGGGTACGATCCCGTTCCCGAAGGGTCGTTTTGCTCAGAGGCACCCGCCATGATGCTTCCTTCGTGGCGAGGAGTGAACAGTTGATTCTTCTGCAGGACCACCTTCTAGGCGGAGACGGATCGCCGGGAAGATTGAAATATGTTGGTCACGGACGAGGGGTGTCTTGCCGGATTGACGGAGCATCAATCGCGAACTGTTGCTGCTTGGATGCTGCCCCCAAGTTCATGCAATTGACAAGGCCTTTGCGAAGGTGGACGATGTGAAGTTCGTGGGTGAAGGCAGAGGTGACTACGACGTCGTCCAAGAAAGCAGCTGGTGGCGAAGGCAGGGCTGTGACATGCTCTGGCTGCTTCAGGAACCGCGTGTTTGTGCGCCAAACCTGCTGAGGTGCTTGTGCTGGACTTGTTGCGTCTGCTTGCTGATCTCGCTGCTGATTGCAGCAATCACCGCATCGCGACAGTTTTACCAGCATGCAATGGACGCAGGAATGCCCCGCTCCTCGCTTGAGATAGCATTGGCCGAAGATGCGAAATGAAGTCGCAGACAAGAGGTGTGGTGGTGGGTCGGGTCGGGGCGGGCCCGGGCGGCCGACATTCAACACCAAAGGGGAACCCGAAGCATGCACACACGGGATGGTTGGGGCGGCTGCCCTGTAGTCAGCTGCAGACGGTGGGAAGCCTGGTGTCACTGTTCATAGCAAGACTTCAGCTTCGCGGCTTACGCACCCGGTTATGTACGGAAGAGCGTGAATCTGGATCTGAGGCTACAGTTGTTACAACAGCGACGGCAACCTACCACCTCCCAATGCGCGCATGATCCAGACGTGGTCCGTGCCGCATCGCATTTGGTGTTGCGACAATGTGGGAGTCGGATGCGAGACCAGCACTAGCTGCAGCCCCAGCCTGCTACTTCTACTGTACTGCCATAATCTCACGGCTTGCCGTATAAATAACTCGATCACAAGGTCTTACAACAACTCCCGTGCCGACTACGTGGATCATGGTGCCAGTTCCGGACTTCCATGAGGATTCTGGGCAGCATGCGCGGCCTGCCGTAGTGTAGGAGTGTGGCCCTGAGAGTCCAGCGGATTTCAGCAGTCTGATCGAACCCAAGGGTTTCTTGGCGCCGTGCCCGCCTCAGACCCCGCAGGGGATTGATCAGGAGCTACTTGACCGATGCGGATCTGTTGGCTCCTTGCTGTCGCGACAGGCATGCACAAGCTGCGCAAGGCGGACCTCCGGTTGTGCCTTTTGCTGCATGGTGGCAGAGAGCTCGTTTGCGAAAAAGAGGTCGACAAATCTCCCCCCCGTATCCCCCAGCAACCGCGCTCCACATGTGGAGCAGTTTAGGCTATGCAGTTTCATTGCCACGTGGGGATTCCAGACACTTGGTCGTGCCATGGCTCGTTGGGACCGGAGGATGCGCCGAGAGTTTCTTCTTTTGGGTAGGCCATAGACCGTAGCATCATTTGCGGGTCATGGCAGATTTCGGAGTGGGATTACGGAGCAATCGCGGCTCAGGTCGACGCAGAAAGCTTTCTGCTGCGAGCGAGTGCAAATTGGTTGTCCAACTCCACAGCCTCCCCCAGTTCCACCGGAACCAGACTGCGTGGCCGAGCTGCAATTGCTACCGAGGGCCCTGGAGTGCATGGTGCTGCAGATCATGCTCGGCGTAGATCCTGGTGCATTGGTTTCAGGATGACAGGTCAGGTGAAGGCGTAGCAGGAGGTCATGTTCAGCATCCAACTTCCGCGCTGGCTGCACTTTGGCTCGAGCTGCGATTCTACAAGAACAGTTGATGAGAATCCCCGAAACTTCGCAGGGAGGAGTCGGTCAAAGATGGGGTTGCTCTTGAAATGCATCGTAAAGGCTGATGGCGAGAACACTAAAAGTGCATGCGAGTTTGCAGAATTGGTCCGTGTGATGGCACCTAGTATCGCTTGCCTCGCGTGTCTCGCTCCCCTTGTGGTGCATGTTTGCTGCACATCCACGGAATTCTCGAGCGAGGGTGCTCTGTTGCAAGGCTTGGAGGACCCCAATACTGAGCATGCCATACTGTCAGACAGCCTACAGTGGATGCGGACATGTATTGCCAACAGCTGGTGGAAGGCTGCCAGAGCCATTGTGTCTCGCACTCACGCCCAGAAATCTCCAGATGCTGCATCATCCACACTAGCCTCCCTGAGCTCGGAGGTTCGCGCCTTAGTCAAAGGCGTAAAGCAGCAGGCGGACCAGTTTGCCGAGTACGCAGACGACACATTCCGCGGGCATAGACAGGGCTTAGATGACGTGCCTTGCGCGTTGCAGTGGGCACAGAACTCCACAACAGTCTTTTTAGCTGTGAAGTATGCCAGTCGCTGGTCAGCTCCTGGGGCCATCGAGATAGCAGATGTGAACGTGAACATCACTGCTGCTGCTTTTGCCTTGTCTGGCTTCGGGCACCACTCCAGCATCCGGAAACGCTACTTTGTTGACTTGGCGCTTTATGCGGACGTGCTGCCAAGTCGCAGTACATGGTCGGCAGCTTCGGTCGGCCGTGCCACCGCCACGATCCAGAAGGCCCAAGCAGGCAAGTGGAGCCGCCTCACCAAAGCCAAGGACAAGTCGAAGCACCAGATCACCAGCTGGCTCGACATGGAGGAGCGCTGGTCTGAAGAGCTGAAGAACCCTCAGCCTCGCCCGGAAGCAAAGTCGACGGAGCCCAAGGCACTGGCGAATATCCAAGACATGCATGGCATGATCCGTAAAGCAGGCCGAAGGCCAAAGAGGCACGTTTTGCTGAGAGAAGATCAGTGTTCAGCTGTCGCATGTCAGGCAAAGGTGGAGACGACAACTCCTGCACCCGCGAGCCGCGAGAAGGGGCAGCGAGTCCACACACCAATGTACAAGAAAGTGCAGCGGCAGCTGCATAAACAGATGAAGCGAATGTCGAAGTTCTTCAGCAGAGGCCCGGACATGACTGAAGGAAGGGCCTTCTTGAGCTCTCGGCCCCGCCCGTCAGGCTTGCCCTTCGTGGCGATTATCTTGGGCAGTATTCTCGTGGGGCTCGCCTTTAAGAGCTACTTCGCTCCCGCCCCTGGGGCTGCATGGCTATCCCTCGTGCAGGGACTTCTCCACCTTCTACCCGTAGCTTTGCTGGTGAATGCAGGCTGCTGAGACGGACGAGACGTCCGAGCCGCAGCTTGATGCTGTCCCCAACATCGCAGAGGCAACGGAGCACGAGAACGAACACTGCCTGTAGAGAGCCGTGATTGTAAGATGGATGCCCTGACAAGAACTCTTGCCTAGACGCTGATGCAGGTGTTGGCGGCGGCTTCGCCCCCGAAGGAGAGCTGACCAGAGCGGGCGGAGCAAAATCGTCAGTTACGAACAGCTTTGCGCTGCGTCCTTCCTGTGGTACTCTGACTGAGCCTTGCTTTGGCTAGGTCGTGTCTTCGGGCAACAATCCTTTGACTTGGCCTCCTGTCAAGCAAGCTTGGTACCGACCCGAGCTTCCCACAGCTTTGCTGTGCCTTGCCGTAGCCTTGCTTGCCGCGGGCCTTCCGATTTTCCAGGTGCTGCGAGCACCATCAGACTGGATGCATCAAGGAGCCTGGTTCCATGCCAGTCGCACATCTCGTCATGCCGCATCTTGTGGTAGTTGCTGCAGATTGATACGTCACGGATCGATCTGGTTGTTTTTCTGCCAGTTCATTGAGTTTCTGTACCCTGCCCGGTGGATTGCAAGAAGGAAAGCGGTTTCCACTGCATCCTGGCGGCGGAGTCGAGATCGTTTTTCTTTCGGGCCCGATGGCTTCCACCAACCTTCAAAGCTTGCATCGTTCACCTGTACCAAGTCGAGGATGCCGATACATAAATTTTGTTCGTCGATTGTGATCGTTTTCTTGCCGAGGCGACGAAGGCGATGCAAGTGCCTGGGCCCAGGACCGCAGAAAAATGCTCTCAGCCAGGGGTTGGGACATAGATGCTGGACCCGTGCAAGGACAAGAGGGCGTATTGCTGCACGGCCGCTGGCCTGGGCTGCACTACTCAGATGCCCCTGGAGGGGCAGATGTTCGACTGCACTGAAGGCGTGTCCCACAGAGTACAGCATCGATGCAATGTAGAGCAGGGTGTGTGGGATTCCGGTTGGTGCAGCAGGGATTTCAGGTGGCTACGGGCGTTGCATCGCATGCGCTGTGATTCGGTTCTGTACTGTCGTAAGCAAGCACTACTTCACGTTCGTCCGCAGGCTATGCGAATTGGCCCGAGTGGCCGATCAACAAACAGTCTTGGTGCTGCGCGGAGCTGAGTAAGCTGAGCTATGATCTCGCGACTGTCGTGCTGCGCGTTTGCAAGCATTGCAGCATGCCCGGGCTCGTCATGGCTGCGCGACAGGCGAGCATCACTCACGTGCATGCCCCTCAGAGGACAAGCAGCAGTATGAATGCTTCTCGGCTGATTAGGACGGAACTCCTGTCGGGCACGAAGTGGGCGTAGTGTCGCATGGAGCCCGATGACTTAGGTAGCACATCCGAGAGCTCGTGGATCAGCGAGCAGAGAGAGTGGTGCTTTGCAAGCACGTCTCATAGCATTTTCTGCACCACAGGGCAGGCAGCAGTGGCTGACTTGTTTGACTTGTGTGTCCTAGTGCACCATTGAACCCAACCAGGAGCATGCTGATCAATATAAGTCAGGACTCCCGGGAATTGACCGGGCACATCTGCTAGCAGATAGTAGGCAGAGCAGCAACAATCGATGTTCAAGGGTTTTCACTAGTCCCAACGAGAAGTGGCAGTTCCGTACATGAAGTCAGATCTCAGGTGCTGTCTTCACCATGGAAAGGCATGTGCTGAGTGAGACGCAAGGAATATGCTGCGGACAAGTGCTCCAACGGACCCAACGTGCGAAGCACAGACGGGAAACCACTGCACCAAGGACGCTTCATGCTAGAAGCCATGAGAGTGAGACTCGTGAGGTCACTTATGTTATACTAGGTTTCCAAATATTCTTTCTCTGCAAACATTCCGCGATCTCTGTACAGGCTTCGGGAGGGGATGGAAGGATTCTCGGTCTCAGCTCCATCAGATTCAAACCGAAGTGTTTGTCAGAAGGTTCGAATCCAAAGCAGGTTCAGGCCACGGTGCAGGAAAGCCGAGAGCGACGGACAGAGATTAAGGCAAGTCCCGGAGTCCCCAGTTCTCTGCCAGAGGGAGTCTTCATGTCGGGGCCACAGGCTTTCAAAGCACCATGTACTTGGAGTGGAAAGTGCGAGGTTTTGCGCACGCTTTTTTCTGCCACAGCGGGCGATAGGGCCCTAAAAATTCGGCCCTTTGCTTGTGCAAAGGGTGTGAGTTTGGGAGAGAACTGTTTGCATAGCAAAGTCAGCCGAGGGGCCAGCCCTTGAACCCCAAAGGGCCGCAAGCTGAGATGCCCCGCCAGGCAGGTCGGGTTGTGGTCCAGTGCCAGACTGGAAGCTGCAGATGTACAGACGTACAGGAACGTCGACGCGAGTTTCTGCTCGGCCGAAGGCCAGGCAGCCGTACCAGGAGACCAGAAAGCTGGCAACTGGTGACTACAGCGCAGAGGTTGCAATATGATGCAACATGACTGCTGGAACACCTGCCCCTCCCTTGCGCTTCGAGGCTTCTCTTAACTTGCATAGCCGTTTGCGGCGCTTTTCATGCAGAAACGGCGGGAGCCTCGCGAGCTTGGCAAAGGCTGCCCCTTAGACACCCCCACCTCACAACACTGGCAAACACTCAGTCCAAGTCGTCGACTCTAGCAGTATACTCTACACGGCCTGAGCTGTTGGAGACCCTAGGCCCTGGGCTTTCTGATCGTCGAAGGGCAGCTCAATTTTAACATGGCTGCATTATTGGATGTGCTTGGCGTGCGACGACAGGGCCTTGTCGCACGGCTCTCGGCGCAGCTTGCTTCCTGGATGTTGCGCGGTGGCCGGCGTGGTCAGGTGATCATGTGCCCGGTCTGATGATAAGGGAAAAAGTCTAGAAGTGCCCCAAGCGCCGACGAGCCAAGCCGAGCCTGCCAGTCCTCCCAGCGAGGCAAGGGAGCCTCGCCGGGGCTGTCGTCCTGGTTCCCATCTACCCGCCGTGCCCTGTCTCAACCTCTCCTGGTACTACTACTGTAAGTAGTAGATTAGTAGATCCCCTAAGGGGACTTCGGAAGGGATGTGCCTCCGCATATCGCATCTGACGAGGAAGAAGCCCTGGCTGCCCTCCGGCTCTCCGCTCGTCGAGCGCATGCCGGAGACCCCAAGCGCCGCTAACCCGTCGCTTCCCCAAACGAACGGGCCCCGGCCACCCCCCGTGGAAGCACGGCACGGTCTGCGAAGCACAGAGCGAAGCGGAGGGCCCGTCCGTGCCTGCAGGAGGCCGCCTCGCGGGAGCTGGCGCGGCTGAGCCTCGTCGCGCTCCTAGCCACTTGGCGTGCGGGAGGCGAGGCCTGCGACTGAAGCCGTCGCAGTGCCGAAGGATGAAAGTTTGTCCTGACAGGCATCGCTGCCCCAGTGACTGCAGAGCTTTTGGAGCCGCAGCGTGATCGCGAGGGCAGCAACCTCAGCTGCAACGTAGCTGTTGACCCCAGCAAGGCGCAGCAATGCCGAATCCGCCCGTTGATGGCTTCTCCTTTGCCTGCTAAGGGCGATTGCTAGCTGAGTCGGAGTGGAAGCGTAGCGAGATATCAGCAGCATTGCAACAGTGGCAGCTGCTCGGCCTGGACCGGAGGATAGCAGCATTGAGGCTCGAGGCATCAGTGTTTTCTTGCGGACCACGGCAGTACGCAGGCCAGATTTCGTCCTGAGCTTCGGCCCTCTGGACGAGATTTTCCTCCGGACGGCCACAAATCGGAGAAGTCCATGGAACCTCCGAGTTCCCCACGTCCGCTTGAAGTTTGAGCGGGAAGGCAGAGCTCCACCGATGTCGATCCCTGCAGCGGAGTTGAAGAACGACTCCGACCTGGATCCTGGAGATGTCGCTCTGTCCTTCAGTGGAGGCGAAGAGATCAGGTTTGGAGATCTGCTCTCTGCAGTTTCAGATCCTGCTGGCAACATGCCTTTCAGCAGCGAGGGTGCTGCTGGGATTCTAGGTGCGCATTAGTTTCATTGTTTGCCACGGTCTTTAGCTCTAAGCAACACGTCGCCCCCGCATCGGCTTAGGATCATCAGTCTTCTTCGGATGGCCCAGGAGCGTTTCCCGAGCGCCTCGCGGCCTCGAGAGCGGCCGTGGTGGGAGGACCCAGGCCCTGGCCTTGCCGGGGCTTCGGCCTGGCCGCCCAAGCGTCTGCCAAAGCTGCAGACGATGTGGGTGGCTGTGGATGCAGCTGATCCCAGCCGACAAGGCCGAACCGTTGACGGTCACATCTATTACTGGAACCGTGAAACCAACGAAACCTCCTGGACACGTCCTTGGGGCGGACGACGATCCGAGCAAGTCAGGACGAGGCTTCGCAACCTGCTTGGCACCCGAGGCTCTCCTTTTGGTGCCAGGCTCACGCGGAAGGCTGCTGGTGGGATGCTTGGCCGCTGCTCTAGTGGTCGTCAGCGTCGGAGAGATCAAACCAGTTTAGGTTTAGTGCTGGAGTATATGGGCACTCGCGGTCGAAAGCCGGCTCGCCAAGCAGTGATGCAGGAGCAGCCGTGAAAACCGGGTTCCGGAGCGACTGTTTCGCTGAATCCCCGCTGGAGGGAAACTGGGGACATGATAGTCTTTTTATCTTGCAGGTTGTCCTTGCTGGGGTGTGCTGCTAGGTGTTCATGCTGAGTCGATCCTTCCCTGCATGGCTCCAGCACCGAACCCAGCTGTAGGCATGCCTTGAAGCCCCTCATCGGCATGTCGCCCTGGCCCTTGCAAGGGCCCTTGATCTCCGTATAATCATGGCTCCGCAGTCCGCGAGATGCCTGCTTAGGCCGGCGCGGGGATTCACGGGCTTCTGCTTCGGGACTCTGGTGGGCTCCGGAGCACATTTCGGTAGGGCCGGTAGGGTTGACATGTTGTGTGGCGAAGTGGCGGACACCTTCCTGAATTCCTCTGGTGCTTGTCAGATGCATTCCCAAGGCCCAAAGCCTATCGGTTAACTTGCCTTGCATACGGGAAGCAGCCGGAGACAGACCCAGTGATTTCGCCTACTTGCACGTGACCTCACCCCACTGCAGTTTCCAAAGGGGGGCTGCAGTTGGCGAAGACCCAGTCAAAATATTGCCTTTTCTGTCTATGCTCGTCCGGATTTGCATCATTGTTTTACGCCGATTTGCATTGAATATCCCGCCTTCCCTTGCAGCTAGCCTGAACCAACACTGCTTTCAGAGGCTGCCAGCTCGAGCCGTGATACTGCTGTTTTGCCTGGTGGGGGCTGATCGTGCCTTGGATGTCAGAAGAAGGTTGTGCAGAGGGCAGAACATGAAGTGCGAGCTGTTGGGAGCCTTTGAGTTTTGGGCTCGCGTGGGCCCGCACGCGTGGGCCCGCAGGCACTTGCATCATTGCTGGGGCTTGAGGTGATTCCTCGTGGTCCTCAGCAGATGTTGAAGCCTTCGAAGATTCAGTCGTGCGCCTGCAGCTCTTGCAGCTGCAGTTCGATTTGGAAAGGGCACCCAACGACCAGGAGACATCATTGCACTGATTGTCTGAAACTGTCTGTAATAGAAATGCATGCCCCATGCATGATGGCCAGAGGACCCCAGCATCGTCGTGGTTCCTCCTCGGCCACACAAGTTCCCAACGGACGAGACCGCAAGGAAAAGGATCGAAGTTTTCATGCCATAGGGCCCACTGGTGTGAGCAGCTGCCAGGATGGAAGAGCAGGCATTCATTCCAACGAGCGCTTTCCTCCTTGGAGCTATGCTTCTGGCGGCCGGACACCGCATGCCAGGCCTGTCACCGGTGAGGTTTTCAAGTTTGCAGGTCCAAGGCTGGCAGGTTTCGGAGGTGTCGTAAGCATGCAGCGCTCCAGGTATGCTGGCGACTTATTTTGCGGGGCAATCCAGCTTTGCTCTCTACATGAAGCTTGTGCTCTCAGAAGAGACCGTCTCGCGGGAGATGAACATGCGCGGGATGCCCGCGGCCTTCTTGGTGACTGCTATTCAACAGGTAGTGGCCTTCCTATCCCTTGGTTTGGGAATGGCCTTTTTATATTTCTCGCCCTACCGCTACGTTCCCAGGGCATTGAAAAGCTGGAGAGAGGCCCTTGCGGTCCTCCTCTTCTCAGCCGCTGTAGCAGTCAATATCGGCTTGAACAACTTCAGCATGTCTTTGCTGCCCGTGTCGCTCAACCTGGTCATTCGATCCTGTATTCCACTGGTTACACTGGTGCTGCAGCAGCTGGCGCAGCAATTGGGCCTTTTGACGGCGAGCCCAGTCGGACTTCTGGATGCCACTCGAAACGACTTGTGTGAAGGCATAGTAACATAGTAAACTGTAGGTGTGCATTTGACTGAGGCATAGCGTCGATCCCAGCAGCTGAGGTCAGCTTGATGGTCACAGGGGTCGCCTGTGCTGCTGTCAGCGCGCTGGCTGAGAGTGCAACTTCCGGCAATGGTCCGGCACCTCACTTGATGCTTGGCGTCTTGATTGCAGAAAACCATGCCGAGCCACATAAGGAATGGGTTGGATAATCCATTGGTGGGGGCTGCGAGCTCTTTGGTTTGGACGGTTGTAGAATTGTAGCACAGGTTAACGCAAGTTGCTCGCCAGGTGTCTTGATGTGCTCCCTGGGCGACATTGCTGCAGCCATGACCTTGATCTTGATGGCAGCGTTCGGCAGTACTCTGGACCCACCACTGAATCCTTTGGACACGTGCCTTGGCTGCAATCTAACCGGAAGGATCAGGATCCAGAAGTCCCAAAGTTGGCTTGGAGCTGTTAAGATGCCGAGGATCTTTTACATGGCCCTGCCATGCGCCTTAACACTTTTACCGGCCTCTCTCTATGCATCTCACCCTGTCGATTGGCCGAACTTTGGCGTGCTGACGGACTGGGAGGCAAGTTAGCCTGAGAGCACTGATCCTGTCGGCCTTTCTCTTTTTCGTAACCTGTTGTGGCTGCGCTTGGCCTGGCCATCATGTTGTCCATCCCGTCGCAGGTCTACCAAAAAGTTCACGTTCTCAGTCCAGGCACCATCTTCCTCGTAATCGCGTCAGGCATAGTTTCAGCCGGTTACAACTTCATTCAGTACACTGTGGTGCAATCACTCTCCGCAGCTATGGCAGCAACAGAGCCTTTCTGCTTTTATCGTTCAGATGGCTGTGGGCGTTGTCGTTCAGTTTCTCCTGAAACTTCCGCAGCATTCCCCAACCAAGGCGAGCCACGCAGCGTTTGCAGGAAACTTCAACAAAGCCGCGACGATTTCACTTTCCATCTGCCTGGGTCTGGAGACCCTGCCTGGGGGCAAGTGGAAGTTTGTCATGCTTCTAGGGATAGCTGGGAACATCCTTGCGTTCACAGCATGGAGTTACCTTCAAGCAGTACGGAAGCAAAAGACAGAAGAGAAGACCCCTACCTGAGTGATGCTAAGCGATGAAAAGTGTGCTGGTCCCATGCCTGTGCTCATGCTTAAGTGTTGATCACATGTGCGGTCCCGCAGGGTAATGGGTGTCGCTTCGCAGTTGACAGTTCAAGCTGGCTCGGGCATTGCCAAGCTCCCTTGCTCGTCCGGTGGTTGCAGCCATGGACAGGTGGGACTCCCTTCAGCAATCTCAAAGTGTGCTGGTCCAGTAGGCAGAAGCAACTTCACTAGTGTAGGGCACACGCTTTCACACAGCTGGCATGGTGCATGGAAGCAGACGAGGGTCCTGTAAGACAACCGCTCAGCTTTGCCACTGAGATGTGACGGTCAGGTATTCCGGGCTGGACGCAGAGCAGAAGGCCGTCCTTCCAGCATGGCATGACCAGGACCATGTTCAAGAGAAGATGCTCACTCTTCAAGCACCCGCAAAAATGGCTCTCAGAGCTGTGAATCGTCGAACTCGATGCGTCAGCAGGTAGTGCAACAAGTAAGCTTCTAAGCGTGCTTGTTATCATGTCCTGCATCTTTTCCCACAGTCCTATAGGTAAACATGTCTCAGGGGCACCGAACAGGTTAAGGACCGCAGTGCCATGCAGGGGATGTTTCTCTGTTCTGTGTGAGTGTGTTTAGAAAGGGTAGCAACGTGGGCTCCTCCTGCATTAGTGCAGCACTTCCAGCAAACGGACCCCCAAGAGTCATAAGGCAGCTTTTGACTCGAAATCCATGCTTTGTTTCCTGATGTACTTTCTGATGGAAGCTGACTCACAGCCCAGCATAAACCATATGACACGTTTAAAGAGGTAGGCTGCGGCTCTCCAGATGTTTGGCAGGTGGCCTTGCTTGCTCTCTTGCGTGCCGCGGCGGAAGCTGAGCTTGACACGGAGGATGCCCGGGTGAAGTTGTGCCAGACTCCCAGCCAGTCCTGCTTTCTTCCCGCGCTTGACAGCTTCGTCTAAGAATCGTCAGACGAGATTAAGACATTCGAGGAACTCTTCAAACAACTATCATGTCGTCAGAAGCCTGCGTTGGAAGGACTACTTGCGGTTGCAGACTTGTTGCGGCGGTCGTCAGTTGTAGCTTTATCGTGGCGGCGGTCGTCGTCGTGGTGGCAGTAGAAGCAGCAGCCGTAGCAGCGGTCACAACAGTAGCAGTGGTAGGAGACAGTAGGCGCAGCAGCAGCAGCAGCAGCAGCAGCATCTCCTGCAGCTGCTGCAGCCGGCAGCTAGTAACTAGTTGTAGGAATTGTAGCAGACGTTGTGTTACAAGGAGGAAGAAAAGAAACCGCAGCAGCTGCAGCTGGCGGATTTTGTAGGTGTAGGATAGGAGTAGTTGTGCGAGGAGGAAGAAGCAGAAGGGCAGCAGTCGAAGAAGTGGCGAGTTCTAAACAGCCTAGCACGAGGTCAGGTCTTCCTGCATTTTCGTGTTTCGGAGCTGCAGAGCTGAGGTGAGTTGCCGGACTTCAAACCCAGGGCCTGCTTCCAAGACATCCAGGGAAATAGCGTCAAAGGACCGTGGGATGGCCTGGGATGTGCTGGAATCCTCCGTTCCTTAAAGTGTCGAAGTTCTGCAAATAGTGGGGTGTTACAGGGCTTGGCTTTGCTGCGTAGCATAGCAGAGCCCGACCGGCAGGATGGATGAGTGCCAGTGATCTTCATCTCTGGTTATCCTCGCAACCACACCCAGTCGCAGGTGGGTAGACATGTGCACTTGTGAGACGATTATGCCCCATCAGCGGTATTGCGAAGCCCAGTCACAGTCGATGACGCTGTGGATGCCCTGTTCCTTGCTGCTGGCAGGCTACAGGCTGGAGGATGTCTTATCCGCCATTAGGCTTCGTACCGGTTCTCTGGACATCTTCCCAGAGGCAGGGACAGTAAGCCAATCCCAGTTGGTACATCAATGTCAAAACCCCTACCGAGCAGGACTTTATCCGGATGACGACCCCGAACTTCCGCTCTGGAGCTTACTTGAAGGATGGCTCCCCAAACATGCGCATCTCGAGCCAGTGCGAGTGTCGAGTAGCATTTAACGTTGAGCTTGCATTGGCACACGTGTGCAGGAGCTCGCGATTTCCCGCTCTTTCTTGCCATACCTCTCCTACGAGCGACCGCTCAAGTACGAGGTGGCATACCGCCTGAGCCAGTCCCTCGCCCAGATTTGCACCAAGCAGTGGCAGCGCAGCCCTCAACTCTAGGACTCTCCGCTCGTTCTCTGCCGTCCGAGTCTGAAAGTCGAAAGCTCATGAAAGCTCAAACCCGTGGACTCCTGGATTCCTGGATATTGCGCTGTGGAGAGGGGGGGGTCTCGGGGAGCCTACAGACTTGGGCTTGCTGCTGAGTCGTTGATTTGACTTCATTGGCGACAATGTTGGCTCTATTGTAGAAGTTTTGTGGGGCAGAGGGCTCTCCGTGAAGAGCAGAAGTGACCTACTTGCTCTTCGGTGAAGTCGTTGCTTCACGTTCAACTCCGTGAAAGTCAGCCACATCGAACTTCCCGAAAGCATACTGGCTCTGAACCGCTCGTCACGACCACCCGCAGGCTTGTCCACCCGTTTCCTCACCTGCGTGTCCCAGAGCCGCAGTCGAAGCCTACTCGCGCTAGCCACCGACTCCGAACTCAGGTGTCCCTTTTAGGATCTCTTTTCAGCCCTATAGGAATCCTTCGGCAGAGTCCAGACCCAAGGCTCTTTCTGTTGGAGCTGGACTTCATGAGCCGCCTGCGCTTTCATCAGAAGCGCTTGCGACAGGCCGAGATGTGCTGGCCGTGTTGCGACTTACGGAAATCGGAATCTAGTGATCGTGGGAAACCTTCCTTGACCCTAACTCTTTAAGGCTGTCATTGCACTAAGAGGCTTCAAGTGAGTGTCGAAAGGTAGGTCGAGCAGCTTGGAAGAGTCCACACGGTGCGGAAGTCTGGCCCTGCCTCGCTCATCCCACTGCCATTCGAAGCCTGTCGGCTTAATGACTATGGGGCTTGTCGTTGTTGCGTCTCCGTTGTTAAATTCTTGACTAAGGAATCCTGTCAGGGGTTTGAGTCGGCTTCCCATCTACACTACCGATAGATTCGACAGAGGTTGCTTTTCTGGATGAAGGATTGAAGGACCTTTTTTCGAAGAAGCTCCCCAAGTGAAAGCTAATCCTCTGGAGTTGATTGCTTTGCAGGTGGCAATCACCGGCGTGAACATCGTGAAGTTCCTGGACATGGAAGAGGGCTTTTGTGCAGGCGCTCGGGATGCTCACAAGCCACAGTCGTGCATCCCTTACCCATTGCTGCTGGCTCGATTCCGAGTCTAATCTTGTCCTGCGGGAAACAAGCAAGTGCTGGTCACGGCGCGAGACGGTGGATTTCCGGTGCTAGCTCTCCGGACTGAACATGAACACATCAAGCCAGCACGGAACGATGCGCGAACCAGCGCACGATGCTTGCGAACGCACTCTTTAGTGTAACGGGGTGGTCAGTCTGGCGGTCAACATCGGTCAGCGAGAAATGCATGCTAACAAGAGGCTCGCACCTTCATCAAAACCAGGTCTTCCCCCACGCTCGCAGGGATTCCATGCTTAGCCACGAGGGGGAGAGAGAGATGGCTCAAGCCGCGAGTGGTTCAAGACCGAGCCCAGAAAGTCAGACGGTCTGCAAACCGGGGGACAGAGCGAGAGAGAGAGACTGTGCACGGCCTCCCTCATAGCCCTTGCCACGACGCCTACAAGTTTGTAGATCTACGCGTGTACTCCAACCTCTTTCGGCGGAGCGACATCGGGGGGAACGAAGCACATCGGTGTCTGTGCGCTGAAACTCGAGGACTTTGCCAGCCCTCTCCGTCGACGGGATCGGCGGAACTACAGGACTTCTTTGAGTCGTACCCGCTTCTGCCTACCGTGAAGGTGGGTGAGGGATTTTATCACTTACCTGATCGTGACACTTCGTCCACGGCATCAAGAATAATACTCTCGATGGCTGGCACACATGGGGGATCCAGAGCACCCACATCCCCAGCACAGGGGGACAACCCGGGAGTGGCGAGCAGCGGGCGAAAACGTCCCGCGACCACCGACGATGAGGGGGACGAGCAACCATTGACCCTCAATACACTCCTTGCCGCTCTGAAGGAGAATCGGGAGGAGATCGTCGCCAAAGTTCGTGAAGACATTGATGCGATCAACACCCGTATGACTACAGTGGAAGTCACAGTCGACACACATGTGACCAATACCACCAAGTTGCTGGAGGCTATGACAGATCGTCATTGCGTGATGGAGCAAAGTGTTCGTAACGTCGATGAGAAGCAGAAAAGTGTGCTGGAAAGACTGGAACTCCTCGAGGGGAAGTTCGCCAAGGCCAATTTCTCTATATCGAGTACCAGAACTTCCGAGACCGACGGGGGAAACCCCCGCCCTGCCCTGGTGGTAGGAGGCTGGGATGCTGACCAGCATCATGAGGAAACCCTACAGTTGGTGAAGCAGCACTTGCACGACTTGAACGTCAACCTCGACACCAGCCAGGCTTTCGTTCCAGGGCTTAGAAGGGGATTCGCCCTTGTACCCCTAAGCAAGCTCGAGGGGGAAAACGATGCTGAACAGCGTGCTCGTGTACAAGAAGTGCTTCGAACTATTCGAGCAGCCAAGATCGTGACAGGCCAAAGACCCGAAGGGGGACACCGATACTTTTTCGCAGCCCTCAGCCAGAGTCCTGAGCGCCGCAAGAAAGCCCAATTAGCTGGCAAGGTCAAACGGCTAATTATCGAGGAGGGAGGCGATGTTCGTAAAATCGACGTTGAGTACGGCACGGCCAATTTATGGTACAACAGTGTGAAAGTTGCATCGGGGGTTACCTCGGCTCCAGACGGTGCATCAGTCGAAAAAGCTGGATGGGTGCATCTCGGCACCGTGGCACGACAAATCGGAATTTCCGAAGAAGCTGCGACCTCCAAGTGGGGGGAGCTTCGGAAGGCCCTTCAGTGAAGACAACAGCAAAAGAGGGCCGAACTCTTGACCAGGCCCTCGCAAACAGTGCATGTGATCAGCTGGAACGTCGGGGGACTTACCTCTGCCAAAGTATTGGAAGTCATCCTGGCCCTCCGGCGACATGGAATTCAACCCTTTTGTGACTCCCTGATCGTGTTCCTCCAAGAGATTATATGTGACGGGGGAAAGCACCACGCCTCCCTGGAAGAGCTGCAGATGGTCTTCGGGAAACGAACTGAGGACTGGCGAGGCAATGGCATCATGCACACCTCGAATCTGCGGCACACTCGGGGAAAACTTTTGCCTTGTTCGATTTCTTGCACTTTGAGTTCGGATGCTCTCCGTTTGGGGGCCTTTTCTATACATATACCACATCATGCCACACTTTCAGCTACCGAGCAGATTCTTCAAGAGCTTCATGCCCACTTGCAGTCACATGCCCGAGCAGTCCTAGGCATCGATGCCAATGAGACTTTTGAGCCCGCGAGACAACACAGACAGGTCAGGGCATGCACAGCAAGAGGGGAAATGTTGCTTGAGTGGTTCGAAGAACAGGGGTGTCATTTTCCAGAACAGCAGTTGCACGAGCCGAGTCACTACCCCTACAATACAGCCTTTGAACCGCGCAGACTCGACTACGTGCTGGCAAAGAAACTACTGTGCGACCCCGGCAAAGTTCTTGCTCAGAGAGATATTGCCACTTCAGACCATGAGCCGATCTCCGTCCCGTTGACCCAGATCCGAGTCCACGAGGGCAACATCGGGGGGAAGGCAGCACCATGGTCCTCTCGGACACTGCGACCTGGGGCTGTGGTCGATGCTATCTTGGACCAGCAGGCTGTAACCGGGGGCGACCCCGTCACCCAAATCCAGAAAGTCGCTGTGGCCATCAGCAAGCCCGGCAAGAACAAACAACCATTCAAAGAGTCAGATGCCCTTCGAGCCCTTCGCCGACATGCCCTTCACACCGGGCCAGGGGAAGAACGGCGACGACTCTGGAAAGCAGCGCGGAAGATGCACCAATCCGAGCATCGAAAATGGCAACAACTGGCGATGCAACGTGTTGCCGAACTGGACTGGGGGATGAAGAAGGCCCTCGTGGAGCAGAGCCGTGATCACTCCTGGGAGCTCAACCTCACCGACAGCGACCAGTGGAAGCAAGAGCTCCGGGACCACTTCGAAAAGATCTTCCACCGACAAAAACAAGTGGTAGTCACTGCGAAAATCCGGGGGATCATGAAAAAGCTCGAGTACAGATGCAAGAACACGAAATGGATACCCTTCACCTTGGAGGACCTCAATGAAGTCAAAGTGAAGTGGAAAAATGGGCGATCTTGTGGACCCGACCAGGTGTCACACGAAGCCCTCAAGGCCATGCTCCCCCACCCGATTTGGGGGAACCGCCTACTCGCACTGTTCAATGACATGCTGTACACATGCCGCCTTGTCGAGAGCATCGAAGCAGGAGCCACTATCCTGTTGGCGAAAACCTCCCAGCCACAGAACTGGGGAGAAACAAGACCTATAACTTTGAGTTCAGTCCTCCTCAAGACTTTCGGCCAACTCCTCTTGCAACGAGCCGGGGAAACGATCCAAGCCCCCGCCAGACTGCAATGGTGCAGGCGGGGGAGGCAAGGGATCGAACTGATCCTCATCCTCCGACGACTAGCACGAGTTGCACGTGACTGGGGCCTCGAGTTCTACATTGCGAAATTGGACATCCGCAAGGCTTTCGATTCCGTTTTCCAGGAAAGTCTCGCCGAGCATGTCTGCCAAGTAGTGGGGGAAGATGCCAACCTACCCTGGGAAGCTCGAGCCTGGGTTGCTGTACTACATGCACAACATCTTTGTGTCCAGGTTGCCGGGGAAAGCATCCCGATCCAACAAAGCAATGGAGTTCGGCAAGGTGCACCAGAAAGCCCCGTTGCTTTCGGCTCTGTGGTTGCCAACGACCTCAATGCTGCCATCGGGGAAGCGAGGAGTTCTAAACCAACGACAGACACAGCCCCCCCCGAAGACGGGGGAAGCTACATGGACGACAACTACATTTGGTCAACATGCAGAAAACACTTTCAGCACATGCTTACCGCGCTGGGGGATAAGCTGCCCTGCCGCGGCCTCTACCTGCACCCTGGCAAGACGGACATCATCACAACCCGGGAGAAGGAAGTTCATTTCCAGGTCGCGGGAGAGAGTGGCAACCAAAGGGCCCAAGCACATCTTTCATGTGCTAGGGAGTCCCCTCTCTTTCCAAGGGGGAACCGCCATGTTGTTGGCGGAAGCTCAAAGCCGAGCCCGCAAAGCTTTCTGGGCACACCGTGACTCCTTCACTTCGGCGGCTACCTTCAGGCAAAAGCTCCAGATACATGTCGTACTTGTGCGTCAGAGTGCACTTTGGGCCTGCCAGACATGGCCTTGCCACAGCAGCCTATTTCGGGGGATCAACACAATCCAGTTATCCCACATCCGGGTCATGCTTGGTCTTCGTCGGCAACCATGTGAAGAATGGGCCACATGGAACAAAAGAAGCTTACGACGAAGCCGACTCGCACTATTTCATTGCGGGGGAACCCGATGGTCAACTTTTGTGCTGTCGCAAATTTGGACCGCCATCGGGCACGTCAGCAGAGGAGATCCGATCGGGGGGAAAATCCTCCAATGGCACAGCCTACAGTGGTGGCAAGACCAAAAGGACCGGGGGATCCCAGTTCAGCATGGCCATCGTTTCAATGCTTACATGGACATAGACAGGCAATTGAGTGACACAGTGGGTAAGAATTGGTTTGCCATTGCACAAGACAGAGAAGTATGGGGAGAGTGGGAGGCGGTCTTCATTGCGAAGTATGATGTCCCATGGAGTAGTGGCAAACAGTGCAGCATCAGCAACCTAGCACCGGGGAACCATCAGACAGACGACAAGGCATTCCTACAAAGTCTTACTGACACTACCAACAAGAGAGAGCACTCAACAAAGCAACAGAAGAGACGGACCAAAACAAGACACCTGAATAACAGACTCTTGGTATCCTGACAGCAGAAAGGGGGAACACCCTCAAGCAATCACTGCATGTTCGTGAATGACCTGATTGCCTCTGACCAGTGACAGCGACATGTGGTGTGCAGTGCGAACTTTTTCCTTGCTTTCTGTCAACATGGATACGACGATCCTGAATCTGCTCGACTACATCCTTACTGCTCAAACATGCGACATGCCACGACTACATTTTCGCAACTCGCACCTTGGTACTCGATCCTAGACGACTTGGCTTTCTGCACAGGAAAGCTGACAAAGCAATAAAGCAAGACAGCAGACAGCAACTTTGCACAGCAGAGATCTCGACGAGATGCTGCGCACCAAACTCCTCCTAGCTTTGGTACTCGCAGTGCCCTACGGGCACGTGTCTACTAAGGCACAAGCCCCTGGCACAGACCCAACACACACAGCACCGGCAGAAGCAGGCAGCACAGACGGCAATCCACCCGCGGCAGAAACCACAACAAGGGGACATCACAGTCCCGTACCGGCCCACCCCCATACAGCAGCAGACGGGGGACACAACTCAGGCCCCAACACAGCAACAGCACCGTGGAGCAACCACGAGTGGGCACAACAACACGCCCCCACCCAGCTGGCATGGGCAGCGACACATCTCACTGCTAACGGCTATGTTACAACATGGGGCGGCTGGAGCACGACACAGGGCGGGGGAAATGGCCCTCAACCGCCCCCACAACAGCCACTATACTTCCCACCTCCAGCATACCAAATCGGCGTACAGGCATGCGGCTCACAACAAGCACCACTACCACAACAACCTCCACCTCGACAACCACCCTCCGCACAAGCCATGACAACTGGCCCTTACCAGCCACCACCACAAGCTCAGCCCCAGCAGACCCACGCAAGACCACAAGCCAGAGACATCCACGGCTATCATCCCACGTACGACTGGGACTTCGATCCTTGGAACAACCCAGAGGACGACCCCCCAACAACAGCAACACAGGAGACGAGCGCGGCAACGAACCCGACGGGGGACCACCCACGTGGTACACCCTTACCACCGACCTTCACCGCCACCTCTGCAGCTGCTCAACAACCACAGCCACAACAGGTGCAACAAAGCATAAGCCAGCCACAGACGACTTGCTGGCTACCACCACCCGGGACAGGGCCACTGCCAAACATGCGGCAATCAGAATACACCAACTGGATCAGTACAGGCCGCATCCCCGACACATACCTGAAGAGAGTTTGCACACCAGGCCCGGACACAGAGGGGCACGAGCCCCCCCAAAACTCCACGGCAGCTGAAGCCACACCACAAGCGCCCCCGGGGCAAACTGAAGAAGCTGCTGCGACAGCAAGTATACCCATCAACACTTCTTGCAGCGAGCCCCCACCACCACTACAGCCACTCCAACCACAAGCAGATCCACTTCCAAGAGCCAGACAATCGGGAGAGCTCCCCGAGTTCGTCCAACCACGACCACCACCAAGCCCCGGCAGAAACACCACCGACTCCCACGCAGACCCACAGGACACCGCGACAGCAGACCAATCCGGCGAGGAAGAGCTGCACGACACTGCTACTGAAGACACAGGCCTACCGCCTTGGGAACATCCGGAATGGGGGATTGACCCCCCCCCTCCCTCCCGAAACACACAAACACGGGGGGCCGGACACGGCTCGCAACGACTGGGCAACAAAGAAGGCAAACATGCTTTCAAACAGCGGGTCTGGGCGGGGGAGCAACTCGTAAGACCCGACCCCCAGCCTCAGCACGGCCCCGGTTGGGGCATACTCGCGAGTCGAGCACAAAGCTCCACCGACCAACACTCGCAACAGGCAACCTCCACGCCTGGGACCAAAAAGGATTCAGCAGCGGAACAACAGTTCCAGGAGGCCTTGGATAAGTTCCTCGGCAGAACTCGCCACTCCAAACAGGACGAACACAAAGGGGGACAGCAAGACCCTCCACCGAGCACAGCCAGTTCCAGCTCCACGGACACCCACCGCGACAGCAACGAAGCAGAAAAGCAAGCCCAGCACACGGCAACCCGCAAATACATACCTACTCCGGAGGAGCAATGGCAATACGACAACGCACCGGAGGGACCAGACTCCCATGACCTTGACATTCCTCCCAGCGTACCACATGCAGAGGGCACGACAGTGCAGTATCTACCCCTAACAGCGGGGTGTTGGGACATCCACATCACAGCAACACACTACATACCCACTGCACTCACAGCCTCAGCAGGCCTACCGCCACTCCAGATCACCCACACGGGCCAGAGCGGCCCAGTCCTCACAGCACCTCCCTTCACAGTCGGCCTGCGAGGTCGTCTAGCGCCAATGGGACCACCTGACACATGGCTTTTTCAAGTCACTTCCACGCCTCCACTAGACGACTTCTGGCCACAGAGCATGTTTGTGGTCGCGGGGGATTCCTTCATTCTCCAATTAACCGACAATGGCTGGAAGATGACAGTAGACAAGCAAGCCGAGTCGGCCGCTCGGGAGTACCGACGGGGGGAAACCAACACCCCCCCAACAAAGACAAAGCAGCCGCAGCAGGGGGAGCAGCACAAGCAGTCTCCACCGGACACACGCCAAGCCACAGCTGACACCGGGGATGAGCAACAGCCTTCCAGTGGCCAAGCCTCCAGCTCGGCCGACACCACTAGCCACGGGGGAACACTCCCAAACACAAAGCCACGACATGTGCACTTTGCAGCCAATGTCACAGACCCACCGGCAAGAGAGCGACGGAAAAAGCCAACACAAGAGACAACCGGTGCTCGCAAAAAACCAGACGAGCAAGACGGACGTGCCAAACCACCACCACCACAACCACCACAGAGCCCTGGAGAGTACAGTGCCTTTGTGGACACGCGCGATCTGAGAGGTAACCGTGGCAGAGAGGGACAGCCCCCTTCGCGTGATCGCGAGGCCCCTCCAAAGCCCACCAAACCGGTGGACCTCCTTTCCCAAATCCGCGACGGCCGTGACATCGGGGGGAAAAAGAAGAGCACCACTACCTCCACAACCACCACGACCTTCAACGACCCACCTTTCACCACAACCATCTCCTGGCCAGGGGAGGCCTCAACAACTACAACTACCACAACAACCACTGACGAACGACCGCCACTGGCACTACCCACCACCACAACCAGCGAGAGCCCGATGATGTGACCAACCTTATGCAGCACATCCAACAAGCCCTACAACGGGGGGGGATTGCACCGGCCTCCACGACAAACCCAGAGCCAGCACCACCACAACCACTACCTTCTGGTGATGGCGCACCGGAGACAATTCCCGACAGCTCAGCAGAACCACCACAGATGCTACCACCCATACCACAAAACCGAGCCACGGAGCCTACACCGGCCTTCGCAACCAGTGCAGAGCGAATCGAGCACTACCTCACACGCATCTATAGCCTGTCAAACCAGCTCCCAGGGGGGAACATAGTGGCACATTTGGCCCAGTGTGCCCTAGCTGACTTGCTAGTAGACGACCAAACAGAAGCTGAAGTCCTCCGCCACCTTGAGCTGGAGACCGCGCCCTTCCTCAACAGCACTGAGGAGCCTGAGGCCAAGCGGGTCAAAGTTGAGCAGAGGAGGACAGCCACCCAAGAAGCACTACAACGCATCCGCACCAAAAGCCTGCGAAGACTACAAGCAGACACCCACCACAACTACATCACATACTACGACTTGCAGCATGACGTGGATATAGTTCTAGCATGGCTGAACTCTCACATGCATGCCATGGCCACTGCCGTCGATGGACACCCCCAGCAATGGGGGATGCCAGCTGCAAACCTGGCCTACGAGCAAGGGATGTTCAACACCGGGACCATCCTTGGGCAGATGGGCGCAGCGTTGCAGGGCATACAGGGGGACCCCAACAACCGCGACAGTTGGTTGCTCCTCGTCGACGTCGTCGGATACTTGGCTGCTGTGGAAAGGGGGGAACCCATTGGGCATCCTGCTGATGTTATAGCAGAAAGCCGTGGGATCGTCACCTCCAACCTCGCCCGCGAGAGACGTGAACGGCGAGCGCGGGGGATGGCAATGGAGCTCAACGAACTCCGAGGGCAACTGCACGAGTGGCCCGGGGGAGAACTCAACACGATCCACCGCGCCCTCTTGGATACCTTGGAAGCGGTGGAAGATGCTCTACAGCCTGCAGAACCTGAACCACCGGCACTGCCTGACTTTCACGATCAGGGGGAACGTGACGGTGACGAACGAGATCTACATGCACAAATGATGGCCCAAGTCCCCATGTCGTCTTCCGGGGGAGAGCCATGGTGGCTATACGATCGTCACCATGGCCTGGGAAACGCTCCTTCTGGGGGGAACAGAAGACCCCCCAGTCCAACTGAAGACTTCCCCAGCGACAGTGATGCGAGCCCACCAGATCACCGCCGACGAAGACTGAAGAGCGTCTTTTACGATCGACATGGGCCGATCTGAGCTGGTGAGCGGGGGATTTAAAACAAGAAGCCGATTGTCCCGGCAGCTCTCTATATTTCCGCTTCGGGGCCCCGTACCATCACGGGGGAACGAAGCTCATGAGTCGGGCCCAAATACATTTCTAATACTTGCATACCGTCCTTTAACAAGCTGTTGTCCTTTCCTGTTTCCATCCTGCACAAAGAACAAAACAAAAAGGGCCTGGCAATATCCGCCTAGCCACAAGCTGCTGCCATGCTGAACCTAATTTCCGGAAACCTTGCCAAGTGCCGCTGCCACTACTTTGTGCCTGTAGTTCTGCCACAAGCTGTTGCTTTGTCATTGCGATGAAGGGGGATACAGATTGGATCTCACTGTAACATTTCTCGCCTTTGACCCCCTAGGATCCTGTACACTCTGCAATGTTAGGTCCCCTATAGCCTTTTCTTTGCCTACGAAAGTAATGATCCGATCTTGCACCACGATAACCCTCCGCGCAAACTTTGGACAGAGCCCCGAACGATCTTCTAGAGTCACTTTTCATGCTATGCGGTTTTGCTTGTATGGCATGTGATTGAAATCTTTGGGGGAAACTGTCCACCATCTCGCTGAGCGGGTTATACACATTCTCCTTGGCCTTGACCAACATTTGTAGGGTATATGGAAGTAATCACTCCGGGTGTATCTTCCTCCTCGCAGTTGTGACTAAATTTACTTGTTGCATTCCTCTGCACTGTTTTTCCATACGGGGGAAGATTACCAAAGAGAGTGATTGTCCGGCCCTTAGTCTTTTGATCCTGTATGTCATTGGTTGCCAAGCTATCTTGCCATATGCGGCCAGGAGAACTGTGATGTGTTTCAAGTTATGGTAGGCACGAGGGGAAACTCTGTAAGAACTCAGGTATCGCCTGTAAGGCCCGTAGGGATAGCTGTGCCATTGTTTCTCGCAATACAAACCCCTTGTCTGCCATAAAACGAAAATGCACTTTAGGTTGATGCACCGTCAATACAATCCCCAGAAATACCTCTTGTGTGGAAATCTATGTTTTTGCCTCTTATATGTTCGGGGGATTCGGCATGTGCTGTGTGTCTTGAATGAACAGGGGGACATTGTAAATCGACATCGTATACTTTATGGCTATAGCCTTTTACAATGTTCACTGTTCTTTTTCACCCCCCGTGTCCGTCAACACGACGGGTGGGCATGCTGCCCGGGGGCGTTGACCCGTCCCCATGCCCGGGAGAGAGAGAGAGAGAGAGAGAGAGAGAGAGAGAGAGCGAGAGCAAGAGTGCACAAACAAGAATAGGCTGTTGCTAACAAAATGCGCTCCGGAACAAGGGGACAAAAGGACAAGGAGCCAGCCAGTTGCCCTGGACCAGGGGGGCTTAATTCGCTCTCACTCGTGGAACTTATGCGATCTGCTGTCTTCTGCTATCTTCTGGGAGGCATGGGAGGCCTTTTATCGGCGATGGGCGTGCGCCACGTTTTGTCCAAGGGCGTCGCGGGCTACACTCGGCCGCTGGAGCCCATGCTTTGCGATGCCTTGATGAAGCGCATCAACCCCACGGATGCTTGGATGGCAAAGAACCAGCGTTTCATTAAAACGAAATCGCGTAGGTGCTAGACGGCTACAGGCTATAGGCGAGTTGAAGCTGCTTTTCAATGCAAGGATGCGGCTTTCTTTCCTGCTGACCATCTCGGGCGACTGATCGACATGCCGCTTCCCTCGGCTACTCAGTACTACACTTGGGCCGAGAGGATGGAGAGCAGTCCGCTGACTGACAGCTACATCTTCCGGTCGACCAGTCCAGCACGCCTTTCCTTCGAGAGCCCGTTGCTTGAGCCAAGCCCTTCTTCGCGGATCCGACCGGCTTCACCCAGAGCTATGTCTCCCACGCGGCGCAGCAGTCCCTTCATGGAGCCCATGAGCCCCATGAGCCCAGTGACGCCATTGCCGGACTACCTCCAGCCGGACTCCCGACCACCGCGGCACTTTGGGTCAAGAGATTGGGAGTCGAAAGACTGGAAAGCAAGATCGCCTTCCCCGGCTCGTCGACACTATCTCTCGGAGCTCTCCACTCAGGACCCCGGCCTTTCATCCTTCGAGCGAAGTCTTGCGGACACCTATGTGTCATCGCCTGCAGCTCGGCTCAGAAATGGGTTTCGCGACGCCGCCAGCGCTCTTCAGTCAGGAAGCCACGAAGGCCTGGCTGCTACAAGTACCAGCTGAGGTGCCCTATTCTCCACGGACTCCGCGTCCGATGTCTGCAGGCACCATTGACCATGTTTTCGTGGAGGGATCTGTGCGACGATACTTCCTCTCTCTCGTTTCTGCCTGAGGCATTTCTGCTGCTGCATCCCCTGGTGCTTCTCCATCTTTGGGAACTCCGCTGCCACGTCGTTCTTTGCACTTCCTGGACACGCATGCTTCTCGATTCGAAGATGCAGCGGCACCACAAAGTACAGGAATCTTTGCCTGCCCTGCTGCCTAAGGAGCAGCGTGCTGTGCAGCAGACACTTGCATGCATTTCCAGTGGGCGACAACGAATCGCAGACTTCGGACAAAGTTAGGATTCCAGTCCGTTTTCATCTGTGTCTCCAGTGGACGGTTTCTGATTCAAGGACCCTGATCGTGATGGCTCGGCAAGCCAAGCTGGACTCCATGGTGGCGCAGACAGCAATAAAGGGTCGGGCTTGTCTTCGTATGCCAGCCACGGTCAGGCGCAGTGTTTCGTGATGTGCTCAGGTGGAGGATGCTAAGACACTTCTCCCGCCCACCTGCACAGTGGAAGAGATCTTCAACGAGCTGGACCTTGAAATGTCGCATACAGCCTCACCTGGCTCTTCTCTTCCGTCATGCAGTGCTCCTGTCCGAGCCAAAAAGTGTAGGACATGATGCGCAACGGCTACGTCACGCTTCGGGACATCCGCCGATTCATGGCAGGTGCTGCATAGGGAGAACAGGAGCCCTCAGAAATTGTGAGGGAACGTGAGTGTATACACCCGTGCAAGCATGAATGGATGTATGGATGTGTTTATCCCTAGCTTCGTCTGTGAAGCACCTGCATACATCCTTCAATACATGTGTGTCTGACTGTACATGTGTGTATACATACACACACATACGTGTATATATATATATATATATATACATATTGCATATGTGTTTGTCCCAGGTGCGGATGTATGTGTCGCCACAGACCCTTTGAGTCAGGCTTCGGCTTCACGGCCAAGTATGCCAGCTTCACCGGCCTCGTCAACGACCTCCATATGCGCCGCAAGGTCTTCCATCAGCATTCCGTGCGAGGCGGCCCATGAGACTTTGAATCTGCTTCGTTTCGGATATGCCCGAGTTGCAGATCGGGTTCTTGTGTACCGGCAGGTGCCAGGCCTCTGGAGTGGAGCGGCCTTAGTCGACCTCTTACAGTGACGCAGCCCTTGCCCCAGAGCTTAGCTGGTAGCTCCGGAAAGTGTTGTCAGGTGCCCTGCTGCCTCCGGAGAGCTTAGACCTGCGCGACACGACAATGCTTACGTTGCCCTTCACCGGCGAGGGTTGCAAGGCGGAGGGTTGTAGGGATGAAGCTTTGCTCACAAGCTTCAGTTGTCGCTTTCCTTCGTCCAAACCTTGTTGATCAACCGCAAATGCAAAGCTGAGTCTAAGTGCCGTTCTGTCGCGATCATCCGGACGGGTGCCCATGCGCTGGGAAGGCTGTCATGGCGTCCCACACTGATGCGGAGGCTGCTTCGGTGCTGTACTTGCGTCTCGACTGAGATTGACTTCCGGGTTTTCGGTTTACCCCAAAACGTCTGTGCATAGTCAAGTCAGGCTTTCGAGCCATTGCGTGCATCGCTTTCGCGATGGAGAATCCTTGCAAATGTTTTCTTTGGCCTGCACAGCCCAAAGTCTCTGTAATGAATTGTCTTGAAGAGACTGCAGAACGCCTGTGATGGTCGATCACGAACTGAAAAGCTTTTGTTCAGGGTAGGAACATTCACGTCTCCGAAGTGAGACCATGTGAGACCGTGGCATAGGACATGAGCGGTATGCCTCGGTGAGCTTCAGTCGGCTCCGAGTTGCCCAGGCTGCGGAAGTCTGTGGCTTGCCCGACCTGTGGGACCCGAGCCCAGCGTGACGCTGATGCCGCCGGCTGCCCAATGGTGACCTGCCCCGTCTGCGGGAGACGGGCCATTAGAGTCTTTTGCGAAAGAGCCCGTTCAACCGTTTAACTTCGAGTCCATCTGCTGTGCAGGACCCAGTTCCACTGCCACACCGTGGAAGGAGATCGGCCAGAGGTGAGCTCTTCGGAAGAATTCATTTCCAAGGTGCAGCTGTCTTGTCGAGAAGCGCTTTTTGTTCGCAGTTTCTGGTTGACGAGTCTGCAACAAAAGACCAGGTTACCCGCTAACTTCCAGCGCGAAGCTCTTTGGCTGCGAGCACTGTGATGAAGCACTTACTTCTTACGATCGGGTGCAAGACAGGTTGCCAAACATACCCGGCCACTAGCGGATAACTGCTAGGCTAGCCACTTGCAAGGTTCGGCTGAAGCCCTAGAAAAGGCGAGCTTGTGGATAGTGCAGACGTGAATGCACGAAACAAAAAATGAACATCAACATCGCACGGCTCAAAGCTCGCCGACTTCCGAGGCACAGTCTGTACCGCCTGTTGGGCACCACGCTGGAGGTCCAGCCGCCAGGGTTTTTGTCAGGGACGCAAAGCCCGCAGCTTTCACAGAGAGTGTCAACTGCAGAAACCATGTCACCATCGTCGCATGCAGGCAGCTGAAGAGCTGGACTTGGATCGTCGAGAGCTTGCCACCGTGCTCTCTCAAGAGATCCGCGACAAGAAACTATGAGCAGCCAAGGATGTCTGCAACAAGTGTTAATCAGTTGCCATCCATTACCGAGGATTTGTGGGCTGCACGACGTCTTTGGTGCGATCAGTCCTGGGACAGACAGCTCTTGGGCTTGAATCCTGCATGCAGCCCCGCATGCCCTGACCTGCTGCTTCGGGGCTCACGACTGGCTCTCTTTGTCAGGCTTTACGCAGTCAGACCTCCGGCGCTGCTTTGCTGTCCAGGGCTTGCCCCTGCCGCCTGCAGAACAGTGGGACCTTCTGCAGGAGACTCAGTGCAGGGAGCTGTCTCAGGCTGCACAGGCACAAGCCCGCCAGCTCAGGTGGCATCGCTACTGTTCTCCCAATGCTATCGGCGTGAATTACTTGGACTTCAAGAGTCAGCTGCAGCCCATGTTTTGAGGAGCCCCCGGCAAATCAACTTTTCACTTCAGCAACGCGCTTGCCTGTTCTGTGGTGGGTTCATGTGGGCTGCCTGCTTGTCAAGGACACGGCGCGAGGTAGCTACGGAACTGAGCCTTTCCTTTCTATTCTCACAAGAGGCCACATGTGTGATAATGCAATGCAGTGCCATTATCAGCAATTGTGAGGTGTTCGGTATCATCCAGAGGATTAGAGGGCCCATGCACGAAGCGAACAGCACATGTGAGGATCGTCAGCCCAGGATGCGACGTCTGCCGCGCCCACTATGTAATCATTTTGCCCATTGTTACGGCTGTGCTACTTGAATTGCGGCCGAGTGCGATGAGTGACGGGGCCAAGGGAGTGCCTTGCTGCACACCTCGTGGATGTTTTGTCCAGAGCCCTGAGCTCGTTGCCTCAGCCACACTGGCTGCTTGAAGCCAGGGCAGCTTCAAAGCTAAGACTCGAGCTGTCGCTTGTTGTGTTCTCATGAGACCTTGTTCAGATTTACGATGTGGTTCGTAACAACGCCAAGAAGCAGGCAGCTCATTGTGCAAGGAGATGGCTAAGCCACTCCGTGACAGGACTCTGTGTGCCGCGAATGCCGCTTAGTACCAGAAGAACTTTCACGAGTTTTAATTGGCACAGCATGAGATCCAGGCGTCCAGGCGCAACAGAAACTCCTCGACCTACAGATGTACTCCCTAAGACCAAGGTATGCGAGAGACTGCGTGAGATGAAATGAACGTTGGCACCACGCTTCTCGCACGACTTGAGCTTGTAACTTGTGACACGGATCTTCACAAGCGCAGGTTTCGTTGGCTTCTTCAGCGGCTTCTCCGTTGCAAGATTTCGAAAAGCTAGGCATGAGAGGTGGCCGTTGTTGCTCCAGCACCTCGCCATGAACAACCTCAGGCTTCCAAGGCCGCTGTCCAGCCTTAAATTGGCGGCCCCTGATGGCCTGCGACTGCTTGACTCCTTCATCTCACCCTCAGAGCAAGAGGTGATAGCAACAGAGGTGGCGGACATTTTCGCCTCTGCACGGAAGATTTCCCATGCAGCTCAGGCAGAGAGGGCCCACATTCCACAGCCTGCCAGCGTCAAATCTCTTGCACACAACCTTTCAAGCGACGAATACTATGTCCCGTTGAAGATGGAACTTGAGCCAGGCTCAGCATCGGGCAGTGCCTATTTCCCAAAGTATGGAGATGAAGGGCACGAGCTGATGTACTTTTCCAGGGGCACGGTGCAATCATTACCGCCGTTTGCGAAAGATTTCATCTACACCAAGATCCCAGCTCTCAGCCCCTTGGTTTCAGTGGACGGCAAGTGGCGGCTTACTTTGAACCGCTACACGCCGCAAGGCGATCAGCAGGAGATAGCTTCATCTCCGGCGACGCGACCCGGTTTTCCATATCACAAGGACCTGCCGGCAAACGGTGACGTCACGATGATCTTAACCCTCCAAGCAAGAGGCGACCTGGAGCTAGTTCCAGAAACAGATCCGCACAGGTCGCCCAGCCAGGTCCTCCTGCATCCAGGCTCACTGCTCGTTTTATCAGGCGAGGCGAGATGGAGATGGCTTCACCGGCTGCGGCCTGTCCCGGATGAGAAGCAGAGGATGTCTGTCGTGTTTGGATGGAGGGGTCCACAAGCCGTACACGGCTGATCTCAAACGGGTCTCTTGCACGCACCGCAACCGAAGCTGGACATAGAATTAAGATCTGAGTTTTATCCGTGACGAGCAAGGGAGTCGTATCCAGTTCTTGCAGGCCTCAGCTCGCCAGCTCCGATCGTCGTATCAGCTCTCCCCGAGCCCTGTTTTCGCCACCCTGGCTGACGTGCAGCGTGCCATGAGGTGGTGAAAAGCTAAGCGACGCAGCCCCCGTTCGAACTACTTGTCGGATCCCTAATATGATTTAAGGTATATTCCTGAACAAAGGAAGAGTAGCACAGTAAGTCGGGATGACAGTCCGTGGGGGTTCTGCTGCCTTCGCCGATCACAAGAGCTTGGGCCCGAGCATCGCCAGCGATCTCTTTCAGCCTCGGGTGTGCTATGTGACCATGTAGTGACGAGACCTGAAAGAGTTGCAGCTGTGTGGCGAACCGTTTTTTTTGTTCAAGAGTCCTAGAGGTCCTAGAGTGCGTCTTGCATGGCCACTGCGGGCAATGAGAAGCCGGTCGTGGGCAGAGTCACTGCGGTGAAAGGTGGCCAGGCCGCAGCCGACTGCATCACAGTCGATAGGACACATCATGATCATGGCCGCTGTGATGACGGAGGCACTGAAAGAACTTGACCTGTCTCGTTGGCATTTGGATGTAAGACATGAACACATGTGGGACTATCCGTGACTATCCTTTCCTATATGGGAGTTTCCGAAAATTCGGGGTACCTTGCTTTGGGATCCTGATAATAACGATGCTACTATTTAGGGGGTTCCCTATTTTCGGAAACTTCCGCATTGATCTTGTTTAGGACGCAAGCGAGAAAGTGCCAGAGGGGGGGCGATTTCACAAACTCCAGCAGAGGAACCAGGATGATGGACAACATCAGAGTATTTGTTGTGATAGAAACAAATATAGATAGTATAACCTGATATGGTAGACAGTGATGCAACATGGTATAGTATAGTATAAAACACTATAGCACATCATAAGCAATGTGCACAGTACAACATCATGCAATATGAACTAACTAGTATTCTACAGGGCAGTATAAAACATTATATGTAAGAAAGTACCACACGACATAATATAACATGTACAACATGACATAACATGAGAAACCATAATATGCAACAGTAATACTTACAGTACTCAGTTCATTATCGTCTAGTCGAATGTCGCGTTATATGGTACAACATTGCACAAGACAAAGCATCCTCATGACGACCAGCTGGCATGTTGCTGACACAGGCTCACGGTTGCAAAGCATGTGTCGCGCACATGGGCTAGCAAAAGAAGCACCAGCCTTCAATGATATGACCCTCGCAAGATTTCAGACTGCAAGTCGATCTGAAGCTCATGACAGGGGCGCAACAGTGCGATTTGTGCGGCATTGTAGGGCCTTCGTGAATTGAACGTTAAGAGCTCCGCTTTCTGCGGCTGCGCTTGTTCTCGTTCATGTGACCAAGATCACTACGGCTTCATTCGGGTGGAAGACCGAAGGACGGTGTTTTGGCAGCATCTCCCGTGCTCACGGCATGCGCAAAGTAGGTCAGTCGTCTGACTCGCGATTGCACATTGCCATATGCTGTCTTGCGTAGTCTTAAGAGTCTCGGTCCTGGTAACCACAGTGAAGGATAATGTGAATCATTTTGGTGAAAAATTGCAGGCAAAAGCAACATTGTAGAGGTATGCAGAAACAGAGCGATGATATGAATGGGGTCGGGGTGAGACATACCAAAGCGTGCGCCCGTAAACACACCGAGAGTCTACATCCGTTGTTTTTTTTGCTTTTTTCCTAAGAGGAAAAAGCAACACGAATAGAAAACAAAAGCAACCACAGGAAACACCTCTCCAGACCACGCTTCAGCAAAACAACGACGACCCTTCCAGTCCTCCAAGCCAAGGACATTCACTTCTTCTTGGATCGCATAACCAAGCATGGTGGCCTGGGGGTCAAAGCTGGTGATAGTGTCCGGTGCTGGATCAAGGACGGACGAGGTGGAAAAGAGACGGCCGCGGTGGCTGCCAGCCTACATTAGCTCTTGGGAAGTGACGCGGTGGCCGTCTTTGCTAACCGGCCTGAGCTTTTGCAAGTGTGTCCGAGGTAGAAGTCACCCGCTTTTCGACAAAGACTGACAGAAAGTTGGAAGCATTGAGGCGAATGCAGAAATGGAGGCCAGGCTTTTCGCATATCCGCGAGATGTATGTTCGGAACATTTCGGAAGACCCCGGGCATCTTTCGTAGGCCGGCCAGGCTGCCAATCTGTTGCTGACTCACGCGATGTCATTTGAAAAAGTCCTTCTTGATCCTTGATGTGATGCACAGGCTATTGCTGTCTAGCCCGGAGCACAACAACGAGGAGCTGCAGACGGCTAAATTCGAGGCCACCGGACCTGTCGCTCTGCAGGGTTGCCTCTCTCTCTCTCTCTCTCCGCATCTGCTCTGCCTTGCACGAAGTTTCGAAGAAATCTTGTAACTTTGTGACAGACTCAGTGGCCAGTGGTTGGAGTGAAGAAGCATACACCGACACCAAGAAGAACTGTAATGAGCTCTTCAGTCTTAAGGTAGAAGCAAGGTGGTTTGGTATGGTTTGGTCATCGACGTCTGCACACATTGGCTGCGGATTCGTTCTACAGTCCTACGGCTTGTTTGGGGGCATCTGCAATTCGCTGACAGCAGCCAATGAATGTCGAAAAATGAGTGCGTAGCAAATCCGGCTTGCCGAACACCCTCCGTACCTTCTTTGCACAAACTTATAATTGACGTTGCTCTCTGGCACAGCACAGAATGCTTCCCTTGGTCAGGCCGAATCCTGCTTGGCCGCCTGGCGTGCTGTCTCGGAGCCTTAGACTCTGCTAGTGATGATGAAAATACTGAACCACAGCGATCTTCAGCCTTGCTTCTGGTATTCTTGGCGGTGCTGTTGCACAGTAGTACAGTAGCTACTGCCATACATGCCATGGCCATGGCTAGCGGAGCAGGAGTCATGCGACCAAATCATAAATCTCAGGACCTCGTGGGAAGCGCCATGGATCCGCAGTGGTCAGCTCTTGCAGACGTACCTGCGAACGGGATTGATCTCCCCTCTGGTGCTGGCCCTGAGAGCCAGATCGCGAAAGAGCCTCGTGATGCGGAAACCTCACCCGAGCTGCCCAAGCACAAGCGAGCATTTTGCGCCGAACGTGTCTATGCGGAGCAAGTCATGCAAGAACACATTGACTTGCGCGCAAGACCGCCTCCCTGCATTGAGCAGCGGCCCGTGAAGACGGTCGCCTTTACTCATGGTAGGGTAAGCCCAGAGTTCAAAAATGGATTGAGCTTGACAAAGCTCTTGGGTGATCTGAGGCGGGGTAGAGTGAACCCGGCAGTCGACTCCAGACTGCAGCTTGATGTGTGTCAACTCCGTGGCAAGATGCGATCACTGAACAATCGGCGATTGTGGGTGTTGAAGGAGTTCCAGCGAGAACAGGATGAGAAAGGCTTCGAAGTATGCGTTTCCGTGAATGCGCATCCACTCTGCAGGGGTACAGCCAAGTTCATCCAGGACCTCTGTCAGGGGCGTCCTCGTTCGACAAGTCCATCAGCTGTACATCCAGAGGCAAGCGAGGCACGTGCGACGTTGCACGACATTATTATGGAAAGGGAAGGGGCCAAGGACTGGGCGCTCCTGGAGTTCGCAGAGATCCAAAGCCAAGTGCCAGTTAGCGACCTGACCTGTGTCGGAGCGGCCCCACAGCCTGAAGCTAAGCGCCGTCGCATCAGCCACGCTGTGCCGACCGCTGCGGGCTTGAAGCAAGACAATGCCGATGTCCGTGATTGCTTCTCGGGCTCCGTCGTCGATGTTGTCAAGTTTGGATCTAAGCTGCATGTCGCGGATCGAGAAGTCTTCAACACCTTGGAAGGATTTCAATTTCGCCGTGTGGAGACGGTGCGCGTGGTTCCCCTGTGCCCCTGGACGGCGAAGCTGGTCCTGGCAAACAGCAGCCGGAACGATGGGAAGAGCGTTGAAGTCCGCGGAACCATTGCCCAGGACGGCGAATGGACGCTGGGACGCATCGTCGAGCTCTTGCTAGAATTGGCTAACCACCTCTGGCAGTCTCCCCAAGCTCCGAGAATTTTTCAGATTCTTGCAGCTTCGCGCTTGCTTGGTGAGCGGTGCGGCCTGATATCTGCGATGCGTTCGCCAGAACGACCACTGCAAGCATCGCAAAGCATCTGGCCGTTCTTGCAGCATTTGATGAAGGTGCAGCCTTACAGCTTTCAAAAAGCAGTACCTGCATGCAGATACTTGTGCCGAATGTCAGCAGGAGCACAAGATTCTACGAATGTCTCGGGTACAGAGCAGCTCTTGCATCTCGTATCCTCGGCTTCCAATGTGCTTGCTTCGGGACAGGCTGACGTGACTGATGCATCCTGGGACTGCATGCCTCTGGTCCCCTCTTCGAAGGAATTGCGGACTCAGAAGACGAACATTCTGCCCGACGGCCGCAGGAGGAACACAACATCGCGAACGCTGCCTGTCGTGAGGCAAGTCGGAGGCTACAAGTCCCTTGGCGCTTACTTGGACACATACTTCCGCCTTCTTCGCGAGGTGGGGGGGCACAGTCGGAGCGTCGTTCTGCTTGCGATGACGATGGTTGTCACGTATCTACTTGGTACTGTTGTTATTCTTGGCAAATGCTCTGCCCACCTATCGCACGTGCATGCGAGCTGTTGTCTCTTACGATGCGCTCTGTGACTGTGCACCTACCGACCTAGTTACCTACATGTCGCCCGGAAATATCCGAGTGTGAGGGTGTAGCATCAGTATGTGGCTCGTAGAAATTTACTGCGCGTCTGATCGCAGGATTGCACGGCGGCCATCCGCAACTCGCTTGCAGATGTGCGCGACCACGGGAAGGAGGCGGACGCGGTTAAGAAGGACAGCAATGCTTTCCGAGCTACCCTCGAAGGCTTTACTGTGGGGCACGGCCAGGAAGGCACGCTTGGCCAAAGTGACACATTCAAACAGCAGCAGGGCATACGGAAGGGAGTACGTATGACGAGCATATATCACGACGGAACCGAGATTTTCAGTGGCCGGTCGTCTCGGATACTGGTACAGTACCGGCGCCATCCCATGCTGCAGCATTACTTCAGTTTGCATAGTGTTCACTGTTTGTAGCTTCCAACGCTTGGGGTCTCCTTGCCGTGCCAGTATGTTTTTGGTTGGACTTCGGCAGTCCGTATGTCCTTAACCCCGTAGTATTCTGAAGCACTTAAGTGCCTGCCGGATCCCCAATCAGGCTCAGGCATGTCGTGCTCAAATCGCATAGTTGGACACAACTGTCACCCAGTTCCCCTGGCTTTGCCCGAAGGTGGGGTCGACAGCCGAATCAAGGTGGTCCTCAAAATTGAGCCCATGCTTTCACGAGCACGATGGGAGCTTCGAGCAGCCAAGTGCTTCATGAACGGCAATCTGGTTGCATGTGTTTGCAATGAAGATTTCGATCATCCAATTTGGATGCTGGCCGCTCGCCGCGAGCTGAAACGATCGAACGGCATAGTGGCACTCGACTTCTATGTGGATGCCAGAAGCTCGTCACAAGCGTCCATGGAAGCCAGCCAGGTGGCATCTGTATGGAAAGCAACAAAGCTGACCTTGATAGCGTCTCCAACGTATTTCCGATCGTTTGAGCCGATCCTCCGCCGACTGCAGGCCACAGAGGAGGTGGGCTTGCCTTTCCAGGAGGAGTTGGTGCATTGCAAGACAGCAGAAAAACGACCATTGAGCCTATGTGCTGCAGACGCCGTCGACAGGAGCCTCGTGTTTTCAGGCCCGGAGCTGCAATCGGATGTCTCCTACCAGCTTGTGGGCATCACTGCTCTGACCGAGATGCGTGCATGGGCACTGGGCAAACAGACCACAATTTATTGCCCTTCTGGCCGGTGTCTCTTCGATATCAGCTGGAACGATCCGTTCAAGAAGTTTCGCATTCGGAACCGCGCTGGTCACCAGATTCTGATTGTTTCCGGTGGGCAGACTGGACATGCAGCATCTTCCGACTTGGCCACCGGAAGCGGTGCCTTGGCAAGATGGCTAAGCGGCTGGACTCACCGGACGAAAGAACCATGAGAGCCAGAGCCCTCTAAGCCTGGGAGCACTGCCAGGAGATGAAGCCGGGGATGAGGCTTCCGCGGTTGCCAACGTGATCCAAAGCGGGGCTGAAGCACACGTGCCAGTCTGCTGTGATGTGGTCTGCGGCTTACGGGGCGGAAGTCAGTCAGCTAGCCTAGCCCGGATTCTGCCTGCCCCGCTTCTCATCCTGAAGCCTGAGCGCCTTGCAGAATCTTGCTCAGCTGGTAGCTTTTGTGTGGAACTGCTGCTCGCGGATCCCAGCAAAGAGATGCCCAGCTCTTCGGGAACGATGGCCGGATGAGCTCTACTGAAATACTGTACCCAGAAATAGCCAGAAGATTTGATTCGGGCCGAAGTTGTAGGCATGATTCAAGTCTTGGAGGACATCAACGCTCATTCAACGTTGCGTTTGGCGCAACCGCCGTCCGCAATCGGCCCATACCCCAATCCCGAAGCGATCCGATCCGGAAGCAGCAAACACATCGCAGTATGATCTCCACGACATGTCTGCGCATGCTCATGTCTTTCCTGCTTGTGTTCCCGAGCCACTCATGTCGTGTCTGCCAGAAACGGATCCGTGCCACCAGGTCATCCAGACCGAGCCATCGAAGGAGCTTCGATATCGAATCCTTCCACGCCGTGTCCCTCTCAGTTTCTCCAGCTACCAGTAGTAGTGGTAGTGTGAGGTTTTGTTGTGGGGAAGCGAGAAGCGCCTACCGGAGCTGCTGTGAGATGTAAGAACTCACGGCCCGCCAACAGAATGGTGGGAGCGTGGAGCGGGCAGGGAATTACAATCTCAAGGTGCCATTCGAGTAAAGTTGCAAGGAACTGCTGTGATGGGTTTGTGATGGCAGGCGGCACCGTTCACCAACTTTGTATGGATTTGGAAGCTGCCATTGAACGTGCATGCGAGCCGTCCTCGATGAACGATTCAGTGACTACTTGGGACAAAAGCCGCGTGGCCTTTCAGCAATGTCTCTGCTGCATTTAGTAGCTAATAGGGTCTATGGAGCGTCTAGGGTCTATGGTGTGGAGTACCTGGTACTTCGCTGGGGGGTTGGGCCCATGCTGTTGCATAGAAATGCCAATGAGGCCAGCTGCAGGCGGCACACCATGCCCTGCACTGCCGCGTATCCCTCATCCAAGGCCCACCAGGCCCTTGGAGGGCTCTGAGTTGGCAGCCGGAGGCAGATACATCATAACGTCATACAGTCGACAGTAGAACGGGAAGGGTTTGCTTCGACATGTGCCAAAACCAGCTGCCGAGCTTCATGTGCTGCAAGACGCTCTACAGGTACAGGAAAGACCTTCATTGGGTACAAGCTGTTACAGATGCTGGTGAAGAAATCTCGAGTCCTCGTGTTGACGTACAAGAACCATGCACTGGACGACTTCTTGCAACATTGCGTGGAGGGGCAGTACACCAAAACGATGGCCCGGGTTGGCCGGAACAGCGCGGACTCTGCGGAGTTGCAGGCATGCAATCTGAAAAGCCTCAGGAAGAAGAAGCTCGCAAAGACTGTTGACCAGGACGGCTTCCGAGGGGTAGTAGCTTAGTAGCAGTGGCAGCTTCTCCCCCGCATGAGGGTCACAAGGTGCCGGCACTTAACACTGGTCCAGGCGCAGCAGGACCCTTCCATGAAGGAACTGCGGACGCACATCTTTCAGTCAAAGGCCGGCCAGTTGCGTAGTGATTCGAGCACCCGCGATGCTCAAGACTTTCCTGAACTGTTGCTCGCCCATGTCGAGCTGCGTTTGCTGCAAGAACGCATGACCTCTCCTGGGGCCAGCGTTCCAGAGACACTTCCTGCCCATCAGGTTGATGTGAAGGGCAGGCAGAGCGAGTTGCTGAGCGATGCTCGGATCAAATGGCTACAAGAGGTCCACACCTGATCAAGCCTCAGCTGCAGGCAATGGAGAAGTTTCGGAACCGAGGAGTTCATTCCGTGTCTTGGATGGTGATAGTCGGGGTTTTGGCCGAGGATGTTCGAGGTGATCCCAGGACGCCGAAAGCAAGTGAACGCATGGAAAGGAATACTGTATGGTCGATATTCGAGGTTGATACTTTCCTCGGCAGCATCTGTGGTCATCAGCTCGTTCAGTTTTGCCGAGATTCCCCAAGAAGGGGCAGGAATGTTGACTGGCTACGGCGGACCTTGGAAAGCTATCGAAACTACCTCTGCAATTGGCCGGATGACTCTCAGCTCCCAGTCAGTCCAGCAGAACTCACCACATCTCAACTAGCAGCTAGCTGCTATGGCACATTGGATTCACAGCACCCTGTTCATTCTGAGGACCTTCCGCGAATGCTGCACTCTGAAGTCCAGCTCGATTCTCTCGATTGGCAAGAAGACCCTGGGGAGACTTCCCGTCTGCAACAGGACTGTCACTGGATGCGGTCCGCACTCGAGGAAGTGCTGGCAGCCCCTTGATTTGTGTGGGGCGTGCTTCTACAGTCCTTTACATATTTTTACATCGCCTTTTAGAGAACCGGGCTACACCTACTGCAGGCGTGCCCAGGTCTTTTGCGACTTCTGCTATAGATGCTAAAATGCCCCTCAGACAAGGACTGGTGTCCTGATCAGGGCATGGTCACGGAAGCTGCAAGCATGCTCTTCAGCGAAGCCGGGGTGACGCTACCCGACGACTTAGACCAGGTGATGGGCGCACATGGCTATGAAATTGTTCAGGTGCAAACTGCCGAGGAGTGGGACACAGTTGTCCACGCCTTGAGCAGCAACTTTCAGCTGCAGCGTTCTATCCCCTTGCGCATGGATACTAGACTGGAAAAGGGCTGGGTTTTGCGCGAAATGATGGATCCAGCGACCGGAGGGATGCTGCCGGTGCAAACACCAGAGCATCTGCCAGTGAATCTTTGCTTCGAGGCCGATGATGAGGCTGAGCGAGAACTGCAGGCGGAAATCGAGGCAGAGCGCGGCAATGGGCCAAGCGATGGCGGGGAAGGTCTCAGCAAGGACGAGTGGCGGGCCATGGTTCTCCGACAGCCGTCCTTCCAGCAATGGCAGCGCCACATCCGCATGGAGCATCTTCCTAAGGAGGGAGCTGCGCAGATGGGAGCTGACCCCAGAGATCGTGCGATCTGGGATGTGCCAAACCTTTTCCAGCTTTCGAAATTGAATCGAGCACGCTTGGTGGCGCAGCACATCGCTCAGCAAGCCGCTACCCGTCGTCGAGATCTCGAAGTCGCTTTGACGACCCTAACGCAAGCATGCGAGGAAGAGGAGTCAACTGATGTTGCTATGAGCGAGAGCCTTACTTGTGCAGATGGCGCTATACGCTATAGGCTTCGTGGACTGTGCCCACACCGGTACTGTAACTGGGTAATTCCCCTTTGCGTTTGTCGTGTGTGTACGGCGCCTGGATGGTGTTGCCATCTTCGACTTACGGATCGTGCCGCTGAGGTGCGCGGGTCTTGAAGAACAAGAGACTCTTGTCTGCCGCATATGGCCTTGGGGCCGTCAACCGAAGACTTCAGGCTAGCTTGACAGCCCGTGAAGTTCACTAATATGCCGCAACATAGCTGCGCATTTGAAACCACGCTGCAGCGTCAAAGGAATCGTGGGTATGACGATAACCGGTGCCTCCATCAACTCCGCCCTCATTGCACAGCTCAAACCCGATGTGGTCCTCGTGGAGGAGGCTGCAGAAGCCAAGTCCTCAGGAGCTTCACCCACTTCTCACCGCGGCCGCGGCGGTACTGTGGTCATCTGCAGTCTGCGAAGTGCTTTTGAAATCCCTCGAAGGTCTTGGAGCCACAGATCCTCGCGGTGCTAGGTCCCTGGGTCAAGCATTTGATCATGATCGGAGACCACAGCGACTCAGCTTAGCGCCAGGTCGTGTCGCAGCCACTGTCGGATGGTGAGAGTCCCGAGTCCCTGCGTCAGTCTTTCCGCGCTTCCAGGACAGCTACCGCCTCCCGTGGAGACATACGCTCTAAGGCTGATGCTCGGCAAAGCTGCTGTCCTGTCTGCTGCGAATGCTCGCACATGCTCGCGCGGTTCCGTGCTTCTTGCTTTCGGGCAACATGCAACTGACTGCTTGCTGATCTGGCACAAGATACCCTTCGCACGTATTCTACTAAGGAACAACTTATTCGACGTGAGCATGATGGAGCGCCTTCTTGGAAACGGGCTGCCCAGCGTCGAGCTTCAAGCACAAGGGCGCATGCTGCCTGGACTCTCCAAGCTCTTGAAGTCGATCTACCCGCATTTGAAGGACAATACTAAGATCACTACCAAGCTTGCTGCTCCAGCCTGCGTGGCTTCAGAAGTTTTTTTCTGGCATTGTCCACATCCAGAAGAAGAGGGTGAGCGAAGTCACGTCAACAAGCGCGAGACGCCCGCCTGCACTGCGACAGTCAGCGAGTGAGCGGCATAGAAGCCTTTCCGTCTTTTGAATCGTTGAGATGTCGATCTGTGAAGTAAGCAGACATGAGGGTCTTTGTCGCACGCCATGAAATCAAAGCCCCGGCAGGTGTGACAGGGCTGTGCAACTGGCTCGTTTCTTCATTTCTCAGGGCTTCAAACCGAAGCAGATCACGATCCTGGCTCCATACCTGGGTCAGGCCGCTCACAGCAGTTACGACAATCAACTTTGTCTGTAAACACGGTGCTTGGAGCCAGCGTCGCTTGAGGTAGCGAAAAAAGTATTGAGACGTGTTGAGCTTACAATTGAGGACTAGGCGATGTCAGTATGTGGTTGTGTTGGAATTTGGAAGGAGGGGGGGAGGCAGACAACAGCCCAATTTTGGAGAGTCGTGCCACGTCCCATGCCTTGACCTGAACACATTCAGACATGGCGCAGGTGACTCTGATCAAAAACACCTTGCGAGAGGAAATTCCCAAGTTCTTGGCAGAGATGGGTCAAGAGCAGCACCTGAGCTCCTTCGCAGCTCGCATCGACCCAGTGCTTCTCAAACGTGGAAATCGCGTGGACATAACTTCTTCCACGGTCCGCCAACAGAGAGTTTACTCTGTGGACGGACAGCCGGCGCAACCAGGACGCAAGCGGCAAGGGAAATCGCGGACACCACCATTCTAGGGCGAAGTCAGCCAGCTGTTCTAATGCACAGTTCTGATTCTGAGATGTTGCAGGAAATTTACTGCTGAACGACCATCTTACCGCGAAGACTGTAAGTCTGGACAGTATTCTGTAAGTTCGCTTGTGCCACATGCCCGGCGGAGGATGCTACCGCGCGACCCTCACGGATACCCACCACGCATCTGCCAAGGACGATTTCGTTGAGGAGCCTCCCTTATGACGTCAGTAGCCGACAGGGGGAATTTGCACGCATGCACGTGCTTGGCGCTTTCATGCTTTCCTTGCAGAGGTGCAATTGGTGCCAGATGCTGTGCAGCCGGACCAGATGCCAGAGGTCAGTTCGATTGACAGGTCCAGGGTCGCCAAAAAATTGAGCATGTCATTCTGCGACCTGCCTGTCGATCGAAGGTACCAAGGAGCTGAGAACGACATCGTTATTGTGTCTCTGGTCAGATCCAACCAACAGAATAGATTGGGTTTCCTTGGCACCGATGATGGCAAGAACCGCATGTGCGTCGCACAATCCCGTGCCCGATGCGGCATGTACTTCATTGGAAACGAAGCTTGCCTGCGGACTTCAGTCCATTGGTGCGAATTCCTTGACAAGTTACAGGAGCGAGGGAGTGTGGGAAGCAAGTTCCCACAAAGATGTCCTCGTCACAGGCATGTGCACAATGATGCTCTGGAGGCAGAAGATGTGTGCACAACGCAATCTGCAGTTTGTGGAGTGCTCTGTGGCGCTCAGTTTGCCTGTGGCATTGAAGCGCACACTTGCAAGCGTCCATGCCATCCAGAAGAGGACGGGGACAGTCACAGTGCCTCGAAGTGCGACCACGTTAGCACACTGGTCTTCAACTGCTCGGAGTCGCCAAGTCACGAGTTTCAACTGCCATGTCGTGAACGTATGAAGCACAAGCTCTGCCCCTACAAAGAGCAACTGTCTTGTCGACGATTTGCTTCGCACAAGCTCACACGCAAATGTGGCCAACTGAAGGAGGATGTGTTACGTTCTTGTCAGAAACGGTGTGAATCGAAGCTTGGCTGTGGCCACCTTTGCCCCAAGAAGTGCTTCGAGCCTTGCATACAGGAGGCGGAGTGCCTAGAGAAGAAGCCCTTTGACTGTCCGAGTTTTCCTGAGAAGCACTCCAAGATACATCTTGCTTGCAATTCCACTCCAGAACAAGTGGCCAAGAACTGCAGCGCACGATGCAGCCGGAAGCTGCCTTGCGAACACTACTGCCCCAACAAATGCGGTGAGCCCTGCGCGACTACCTGCGACAAGCCATGCCAAAAGAAGCTTGGTTGTGGCCACCTTTGCCCCAAGAAGTGTTTCGAACCTTGCATACAGCAAGAGGAGTGCTTGGAGAAGAAAGACTTTGACTGTCCAAGTTTTCCTGAGAAGCACTCCAAGATACACCTCGCATGCAACTCCACTCCAGAACAGGTGGCTCTTAATTGCAGAGACCGATGCAGCAGGAAGCTGTCCTGCGAACACTACTGCCCTAACAGATGTGGTGACCCCTGCGTGACTAAATGCCACAGGGCATGCCGAAAGAAGCTTGGTTGTGGCCACCTTTGCCCCAGGAAGTGCTTCGAGCCTTGCATACAGGAGGCGGAGTGCCTGGAGAAGAAGCCCTTTGACTGTCCTAGTTTTCCTGAGAAGCACTCCAAGATACATCTCGCTTGCAATTCCACTACAGAACAAGTGGCCAAGAACTGCAGCGCACGATGCAGCCGGAAGCTGCCTTGCGAACACTACTGCCCCAACAAATGCGGTGAGCCCTGTGCGACTACCTGCCACAAGCCATGCCGAAAGAAGCTTGGATGTGGTCACTTTTGCACCAGGACGTGCTTCGAGCCCTGCATACAGGAAGCAGAGTGCTTGGAGAAGAAAGACTTTGACTGTCCGAGCTTTCCTGAGGAGCATTCCAAGATACAGCTCGCTTGCAATTCCACTCCAGAACAGGTGGCCGCCAGCTGCAGAGAACGATGCAGCCGGAAGCTGCCCTGCGGGCACGACTGCCCCAACACATGTGGTGAGGCCTGTGCGACCCTGTGCCTGCAGCGATGCAGCGCGCGTCTTGTCTGCGGCCACACCTGCTCGCGTCGGTGCGGAGAGGACTGTCGATAGAATGTTTGGTGTCATGCTGCCGTTGTTCCTGCTGCAAAAGCCCTGTAAAGAAGCATATTCAAGGGTCTTTTTGCTTCATTCGCCTCCTGCAAGCGAGAGAGACTGAATCTCTTATTGCACTGCTTGGCTTTCCAAGGACCTGGTAACATTTCGTGTCATAGGGCCGGCTGATCCAGTGCTTCTAGGTTTCTTAAACTTGGGATGTTTCCCCGGGACGTGCCTTGATTGTTTGCTGTACAAGGAAGCCATCGCAGCCTCGCTTAAGCGCTTGTCATCGTTGCCATGCAGACAAAATCCGCATGTTCTCGAAGGAGTGTAAATGCCAAGCGAAGTGCGAACGAGAGCTTCCTTGCGGCCATCTGTGCCAGAAACAATGTAGCCACTCGGCCCTAGGGAATGCCGTCAAGCTGTTTTGAAGTTTTCTTGTGGCTCGGGGACGCGCGTGTACCTTTCCAGGCGACTGCAGTGGTGCCCACGATGTCTCTAGCTGCGAGGAGCGTTGCAGTCGAAAGCTGTTCTGTCGGCAGCCGAGTAGTCGGCAGCAGATGGGCATAGTTGCTGTTGACTCAATTTGAATCGAGCTGTGCAGCTGCGAATGCAGTGTTGTGCACCCCTGCGTTCAAGGGATACCTCTTGTGCAGTCCTCAGCGCTCCCACCTGAGGTGGCCATTTCTGCGGACGTCTCTGCTACGAGCCCTGTGGGCAAGTTTGCCTCGGTTGCGACGCTGGCACGCACAACTTGTTCTGCCATTGCATGCCTTTGATTGGCAAAAGTCGGCAGAAGGCAAAAACGTGGATCCGAGCGAACATGCTACTGACAAACCTCAAAGGATCTCACGGAGCCGATAGGCAAGTTCCGTATAGTATTACACGAATCTATGATATTGAGGCTATGTTGGCTGGACAGTGCGACGGCGAGCTACAAAATAAGCTGTGAGCCGGAGAACTCGGTGACGGATTGCCCTACTCCAGGCTGATCAGGGCTTATCAGAAGCATCACAGACTAAGCCATCAGTTACCAGGCCCGCACAAGTCCCCCCAAGCTAGGACCCCATTTGCAAGCTTCATTAGGACACCTTTCACATTGATGTATCTAAGGTCTCTCGTGAGCAGCCGCCTGCCGAGGCTCAGGGCAAGAATTTCCGCTTGTGTTGCCGGAGTTGACTCGGGATTTGCACGTGTCTTCCGTTGCAGCTCGGGATAGTAGAGGGCTCACTCCATGCAGTGCCACACTCCAGGATTTATGCCTGGCCATAAGGCATAGGGCTTAGGATGAACCGTGCGCTTGGGGTCATGGAGACAGAGTTCACCCGTCGCAGGAAATTCGGACGTAAACTTCGGGGGCCTGAAGCTCTCTGAACTGACACAGTGGTGTTCGCGTGACTGGAAAGTGGTCCCTCGTCCGACCTAGCAGCCTCGCAAGAAGCGTAGCAAGTCAAAAACTCGCAACAGCTCCCAGAAAATCCTCGACAGACCAACGGCCTAGAGCGCTGAGTTGGGTATGGAATTTGCAAAGCTCGGAGGGCGCCCAGATTTTCGTGCAGCTTCCCAGCCGAAGTCAGTGAAACAGGCTTTCCGTGGAGTCATCCAGAAGGCTTTCGCAGCGAGCCTCAAAGACGTGCCCACTGCGCCCTGGCCAGGTGTGACGGCACAGTCGTTCGAACGGTGTTGCTCATGTCATTTGGGTTGTTCTTCTGCATCTGATTTATCGAGGCTCACCTTGAGACTGTTCTGTATACTATCTTGCAATGACAGCTGCCGGGTGCATGTGTCGACGACAATTTCACAAGCGAGGGTCACTTCCAAGATGTGAGAGTAGACATCCCACTGCATCGTAAAGCTGCATCCAGGGACAAGGCTTAGAGCCCATGGAGCAAAAGAGCACCGAGGAAGCCTAAAATCAAGAAGATGCATCGCTCGCACTACCCTTTGATCGTGATCCCATGCAAATTGATTAGTCTTCGTGGTCCTTTCCCGTTCTCCTTGGGAAAACAGGCTTTTGGAACCGTGCATGTCTGATCTTGTAAACCTCAATACGGCACAATGCACTTGAGGAGGAGTAGAAGCAACAGGGTTAGAAATGGTTGCAACTTGGCAAGGATGAGTTCCTCGAAGGGACCTTGATCCACGGTCCTTTTGCAATCTGCCCAAATTTCAGTACACGCCACGGGCTCCTCTGACACTTGAGGCAAGCCTTCTGGGATCTGGGGGGCCGAAGGCGCGAAGGGCTCCCAAGCTGCTTAGACGCCTCCGAGGCAAAGCCGCCAACAAAGGCGAGGCCAGCGACGAAGCCTATGCCGAGACCTGCCGGAACGGGCGATCAAGCACAGGACTCAGGTTTTCCACGATTTTTCCAATCCTGCTGACAGCTTGCACATCTGACAAGGCTTGAGGTTTTTGTTGAGGACAATCTCCAACTCTCTCAACCCCAAGTGTGTGTGCGTTCTGCCGCTTTGAGTCTTGCTGCCGTTGCAACTCTGCGGCACAAAAGCAACAGGCAGCATTTAGACGTTGATGGATGCCAACTGCTGCATCATCATCATCATCATCATCCTTCAAGTCTGGGGGGGGAGGCGTTTGAATGCCCGCCTAGGCGAGACCACCACCAAAAGCAAGACCAACCGCAGCAAAGTCCATGCCGCAGCAGCCGAGAGCAAGAACAGATGAGGATGATGTGATTGTTCTCTCGAGCTCCTCAGTGCTTTGGCGGCAGATGCTTCGTGTGCCGCCGAGAGCTGATCTGTAACAATCCTTTCGAGTTTGGACCTTGATTGGGAGCTCATTTCCTGAGAGGCCCGAGGCGGGGGCTCCGATGCGAGTCGGCAGAGTGGAGGCGACTACTGGGTAGGCTGCATTTGAGAGCACATTCTGTGTAGCTCCAAATGGTCCAAATTGTTCTGCCTACTTGACGACCCGGAGGTGGCAAGGGACACAGCGGAAGGCGAATTGAGGTGCGCCCCGAGCTCAAGCGCAAGCATCCTTCCTAAACCGTTTTTGTTGCAACGTCTCATGACGTTCCAATTTGAAGATCAGCCGACGTCGGATGGAAGATGCCGGCTGTCCTAGCTTTCTGGGAACACCTGAGCTCGGTGCCTCTCCCCTGTGTAGGCTCCGAGGTAGCACGTCACCTTTGCCAGAGCGCACAACATGTGTACAGATGTGCTTTGTCTATGTGTGAGGCGAGCAGCAGGTATCGCAGGAGTCAAAACGCAAGTTTTCAGATGCATTCGCAATTTCAAGCATTTACCCTTTCCGGTTCAATCGAATCCCTTAGCAGGCACGCGGATGTTTATTTCGCTTCCTACAGAATGCACAAGGTTGCAGAGCGGCTCAGAGGGTCAGGGAGGGCTGGAGGGTTGGTGCAGTAAATAGAGCGCTGGAATGGGTTGCTGGCCAGGAGGGCTGCAGGGTTGGAGTGTTGGGCGTCTCTTGGAGTTTGGAGATTATAGACTATTTATTGACTAGTGAGATGGAATGGCGAGAGCCTTGGTCTGGCTAGGCTCGAGCCCCGCGCCTGTCATTTGCCCCATACAGGCAATTTTGGTCTGAAAAGGGCGGGGTTTTGGGGTTGGAGCAGTAGTATGCACAGGACTGGAGGGCTGGAGTTTTGGTTAATGGTAGGAGCCTGGAGATTGTCGATGATGGACTTTAGTTTTATTCTTCTCGGAGAATATTGATCTTAGAAGATATGGCTTGGGGAGGGTTCCGAAGGATTGATAAGGTCCGAAAGAGTGGGTAGGATCAGAATTGGAGTGTTGGATTTGATTGTTAAAATCTGGAAATATAGGTTATGGTTAGGCTAATGAGATGGGACGGATTAGAATCTTGGTTTATTTGATCATGGCTATAAATTATGGATTCGTTACCCCGGACTTGTGTTTTCGTCGAAGAGGATTTGATTAGGGTCGAAAGTTCGATAAAATGAATAAACAGAGGACCGTTCTTAAAATATAATTAGGTTTAAATTTCTACTTGTTTTAAATGATA
>CAJNDT010005888.1:447322-503508 GCA_905221615.1 Symbiodinium sp. CCMP2592 | reverse complement strand
TTTCGATTATTTATCTTTTTCTTTCTATTAATAATAATATTCATATTATTCTTATTAATAGAAATAGAAAGAAAGAGAGAATGAATAAAATAATATCATACAATTCTTGTTAATATTCAATAACCTCTACTAGTAACCAAAAATAATTCCTATAAATACCAAAAAATCCAGCAAAACCAGATTATCATCCCAACAACGCAAAACAACGCCCAATTCTCCCCGCCACAATCGCAACGCAACAACCCCAACAACAACACCACCAGCACCAACAACACCAACCAACACCAGCAACAACAACAACAACGCCAACAGCAACAAGACCAATACCACCAATACCAACAGCAGCCAGCACCAATACCAACAACAGCAGCAACACCAACACCACCAGCACTACTAGCATCACCAAGATCATCAACCCCACCAGCACCACCAGCATCACCACCACCACCAGCAGCACCAGCAGCAGCAGCACCAGCACCACCACAACCACCTTATCGGGTTTTTTAGTCTCATCTTTAAGATATGTAGATACGTAACGAAAATCATGGAAAGAAAAGATCCAACTATTCTACAAAGAAAATTGTCATCATCAAACAATACGTATTATTTCTATGATATTTGTAAATAGTTATAATGGTTATAAATGCAAAAAAATAGGATGATCTATTCGATCGGACAATATTGCTCTCATGATGATGATATATATATATATATATATATATATAAGAATCCAAAATATTCAATTTTTGATATGGGCGTTGTCCAATATTCCTTTGTCCTACTTTTGGCCCTTGGTCCGCGCTTGCGCGGACCTTGCGCGCGCTTGCGCGCACACACAAATGTGTAAACATGCATTCGCGTGACACGAAACTACAGAACAACTGCTTACAACGGATGGTTATGTTTGAGAAAGCTTTGACTCAACGCTGCATGGTGGCAGTAGCAGTGGTTGCAGTCGTAGTCGTAGTCGAAGTCGTAGTAGTAGTAGCAGTAGCAGTAGCAGTAGCAGTAGCAGTAGTAGTAGTAGTAGTAGTAGTAGTAGTAGTAGTAGTAGTAGTAGTAGTATTAGCATTAGCATTAGCATTAGCATTAGTAGTAGTAGTAGTAGTAGTAGTAGTAGTAGTAGTAGTAGTAGTAGTAGTAGTAGTGGTAGTGGTAGTGGTAGTGGTAGTGGTAGTAGTAGTAGTAGTAGTAGTAGTAGTCGTCGTCGTCGTAGTCGTCGTAGTAAGCTCGCCACGCGCCCTCTCACCTCGTGCTCGGCTTCCGAACGACGCTGGAGGTAGGAGTGGCAATAGTATAATGCGGTAGTAGTAGAAGTAGTAGTAGTAGTAGCAGCAGCAGCAGCAGCAACAGCAGAAGAAGAAGGGGCAGCAGTAGTGGCAGTGACAGCAGTAGCAGTGGCAGCAGCAGGAGATGGTTGTAAGGCTGACCGTCATCCAGCCATTTCTGGAAGAGCCGTGTCAAGACCAGAGTGGGCCAAGACCTTCAAATCGCTTTGCGTGCTTGCGCGCACCTTGCGCGCAGCTTGCGCGCGCCTTGCGCCAAGTTCGGCCGGTGTTTTTAAATTTTTGGAGTGGTACTACGTACTTGCCATGCAGATATTGTGGGACAGTCTTTCCTAAATCTCCGCCTGACAACCGCTTGACACCTCGAGCATACATCACACTAGGGTTTACTTGGATGAGCTCATATAATACCCTGGTGAAGGATCTGCACTGGATAAAGCATCAAGAGCCGAGCTGGTCTGTCTCACAACAGTGTGCTTTCGGATCTTGGATGGAACGAGCAAGAATTCACCCATCCATGCTATGCAAAACCCCTCTCGCTTTCTTCTAAATCTTACCAACTATACAGACATACATGCATACATACATATATACATACGTATTATATTATGCACACAACAAGACATCCTTAGCTGTAGACCTTGCGCGTCCCTTGGTCCGCGCTTGCGCGTACCTTGCGCGCGCGGCCTTTTCGCCTCCTTTATCATGTTAAGATTCAGCGCTTCATAAACACAAGCCAAGGGTTTTCGGACGCAGCCCATATGTTGCTAAAACTCTGCAAGTTTGCAATCCCTGCCCCGTGCTAAATCCTAGACCTTGAACGCCAAAATTCTACTTCAAGGATCATGGGACCTAGTAGGTTATAAGCCCTCAATGGGAGTTGTAAGTAATTATACTATAGTTACCTTGCTCGTAACCCTAGTTACTGTAATGACTAGGTCCCACGAGCCTCTATGTAAGTAAACCCGAAAAGCCGTGCGACTGACTCGGCAGACCGGCAGTGTAGCTTTCGGGTCAGATTTTCAGCGCACTTGAGGTTCCCCAACTCAAGATGTGTCATGTAGGGGCCTTTGTAACCAGAAAAAGTTTTGGGTGAATATGCCATCGTCTAAGTATACGAAGGCAGGTAATTATTGAAGCCCCTACATAATGGACAACCAGACAGAAATGGAGTTGCGCGTTGCGTCAGAATGTTGGGTGGTCAGGAACCCTAAACCCTAGCCGTAGGGTCCCCAAACCCTAAACCCCTAGACCCCCACCCCAAATTGGGCTCCAGGGTTGTAGACCTGACCCGTGGTCGAATGACTCGGCTCTGGGTATTGCGATTCCAGCGCCAGCTCGCTAACGGGTGTCAGAAGCTAAACAGCTCGAGATTGAAATAAATTGTGTCTCAGTGGGTCCTTCACAGCAAACTCTAAAGTCCAAACCACTATATGTTCGCACCAAAGCCCTCAACCGCCACTGCTGGGTCAACGATTTAGGGGCAGGTCGCGAACAGCAAGCCCACTATCTAGGGTTTGGACTTATGGCCAAGAGCTTTGGGGGGTTTAAGTGTTCAGGTGTTGCGTATTGCGCAATACGGGGGCCTTAATAATTGGAACACGGTTTTCGGGCCCATTATACTATAACTATCATAAGAACCCAAACAATAACAGTGGTAATTATGTAGGCTTCTATGTTATTCTGTACCTGCTACGAGGTCGCAATGCGAGGCACACTCCGTTCATGTCCGCCCACACTCAGCGCCTCAAATCAGCTCCACCTGGACTGTGGCCAGTTCAGGGCTGGCCTCCCCCCTAAGGGTCCTTATGAGGGTTCAGGGGTTTCAGGCTTAGGGTTTAGGGAGTGATGAAGCTTTGGGAGGTAGGTAGGGTGTTTCGTAATGTCTGGGCTGGAAGGGCTGGGTTAGGGGCTGCTCGGCTGGTGGCCGGGGCTGACTTCGACTTTGGGGCTGAGCTGGAGCTAGGGTGGGGCTCTCGGGCTACGGCCGGGCAGAACATTTCCTGTTTGCAACTTCGAACTTAGGTCTGGACGCTGTGTCAAGCATCAAACGGAAAGCTACGCATCGCCTTATCAATCTCTGTGCAGCAATTCTGCAAGTCCTCCAAGAAGCACCACCCTACTGCATGTAAACCTGCATGAAAATCCGCATTAACTTGCTCAGAGTGTCGGTGCTACATTGCCTTTTGCGAGATTCAACCTTCGATGGCCCAGTTCATTCATTCGGCTTCTTTGGCAGCATTGACTAACTAAGCGATGTGCTAGGTCCTAAACCCTAAACTCTCGAACTTTTCCTAAACTAAACGCTCAACCCTGAACCCCTAGACCAAAAACCCAAGCACATCTAGACCCCACACACTAAAAAGTCAACTTGCCAAAAGCATCATTGTCATAGGCTTGCGACGCCCGTCACGGCATCTACACATTCCGGCGCCTCTTCCAAACCTACACCCTAAACCCTGCGCCCTAAGCCCTAAACCCTACCACTCCAAAGCCTACACCCTCAATGCCCTAAACCCCTTCCACCCCAAAACCCTGCGGCCGCTCTTATGGTCGAAGGCTTCGGCTTTGCGGGCACTGGCAGCCTCTACGGTTCGATTCCTCAAGGGTGCCTTTAGGTGGTTCGATTCCTTGAGTGTGCCTGTAAGGGGTTCGATTCCATTAGTGTTCGATGTAGGGGCCTTCAGCAATCAGACTGGGCTTTGCGGGTGTGTTATGGTCTGATGACAATCTGGAGCCCAAGGAATATTCTGGGTAATACTTCAGGCGTCTATATGAATTACACTCAAGCATGCATGAATTCCCTCCAAACCATAGAGCACTAAGCCGACCTGCCTTCCCATCATGATCGGGTTCCATCAGGAACTTTCGCAGAACGCTGTACTGGACAAGGTAGGTTTCTCCTGCACGGCAGGATCCGCTATTTACGACTCCCGGAATGTAGTTGAATTTAGGGTTTTGCATTTTTGGTTTTGGCCTGTGGGGGAGGCTCGTGGGCACGGATCCTGGACCTCACCCCGCCAGAATGTATGCAAAGCCTCAAGCCTTGAACACAAACACAAAACCAAATCGTCAAACCGCACAAGCAAACCCCAAAAAAGATTCCGCATAAACGCTCTTATATGTAAAAAACAGCAGAACTGCGCTTGTTTGGCACTCCCTCCAGAGCACTGCAGTGCCCATCACGAAGCATGAATGTAATACCGTTTCGGACTCCGGGGAATAATCAGGTCTAGCCTTAAAGCTTTCGATTATTTGCAGGTAACGGCCACGTGCTCTATAGCAGTCACTCTAAAGGTAGCCCGAATCTCAACTTGGAAGCACATTAAACGCCAAACCGCCCCTTAAGAGCAACTCACTGCACCAAACCAATGCTCCCTCAATCGGAAACCGCTCTTCTAACCCTTGGCCAAGCTCCATATTCAGCAATCCCGTCGAAACAGACCCCTACAACATAGTGACCCCTGAGGCTCTGCACGCAGAACAAAAAAGGACTGGGTCCTTCGACCAACTCCAATGGCTGCTGGGTACCTTCCGAATTTAGGGCTTATGGCTATGGTTAGGTGTTGGGGTTATGTTTCAAGCTCAGAAGCTTTATTTGGTAGCGCGAGGGACTTCGCAAAAAGGTCACATGAAGGATCCTGAAACACAAACAATGCTTAATCAGTTTGTCCTTCGTCAAGCAATTATCTTGTGATTTTCCACGACATGGGAATCGCGCATGGTATTTTAGGGTTTTTTGAGGTTACTAAACCATCTGACGTCGTTTTCAATATTTGATTGGATGTAGAATAACTTCCCCATACTTCCCCCACGCGGTTGAACCCATTGCAACCATTACCTTCTTCGGTTTCGCCTACGCAGCTTTGTTTGCGGACGGGGAATGCCGACCTCAGCTTTGAGAAGTTTCGAACGGCGTTTAGCCCCTGGTGCTTCACGTTCAGGTCGAAGGGTGTAGGGTTTCGGGTTTTATGGTTTAGGGAAAATCTGGGCTTCGGGTGAACTCTCTCTTTGAAGGGCTGAATGCAAGGGCTTGGGGCGCCATCTGGCGCCGCTTTTTCAACAGCCCGGTTCAAGGTTGGTTGCAACACTGCTAAATTTTGCTAAGTGCAGGTTATAAGAACTAATACAATGAGATGTAGATACCGTCAGTCGATTTTCAACGCCTAATGTCCTCTGATCCTGATGTTGAAGTGACGCGGCAGAAATATGGTTTGGAGGACTCCGGGTTTTCCATGATGTACATCTACATACACGTGGGCATGGCCCCTGTGCATCATTTGTGCAACTCGCATTTGAAAAAGCGCTTGGGGTTCTAGTGCTTCAGCTTGAGGTTCAGACGCAATGGGCAGAGGGTGGAGCAGCCCAATAATCGAATGATCATGCAATCTCCACAGATTTTCACACCGCCGTGCAGCAAACCGTGATGCACCATCGGCAGAGCTTTGGTGCTCGCTCGAAGTCTGCCTCCTTCCAGTTGCCCGGATCGATTGCAAAATCAGTATACACAGAGAGGCCTTTCATCAACTTTCTGTTTCTGCATAGCTTCCTTGCAAACTCTGCTAGAGCCCGGGGCCTTGACCGCCGGACAACTGCAACCCTGAGCCTTTTAACTCTCATCAGCGAAACATTTGCAATTTCTTCGGATCAAAAATGTTCAAGGAAAACGGCGAGCTGTCCGAAATCATGGTCTTAACCCATCGTCCTGTGAATTCAGGGTAACAACACGAGCCATGAATTAGGACGACTCTGAATGCCATACCTACAAATGCCGAGCCGTGCACGAAAGCAGCGAGCTTGGAAACAACTGCAAAAGACTCCAAAAGCCTCACCACTCCGCGGTGCATGTGTTCAGCTTCATGATCGGCTTTGGAGACTGACTAAAACTGGCTCAGCCCCGAAAAATGGCGTGCACCAAAGTGAGAATATGTCGACTAAGTCCCCTGATCTCATTGGTAAGGTCTGCTTAAATGACCCATGGTCTTGGCCACTGTGTAATTCCTGAGTCCTTACCCTATGCCTCCGAGGACCTTATAGTTAGGGCCCTAGACCCCTTAAGGACCCAATAATAAGGTCCCCGGAAGCCTCGGGTTAGTATTGGCTTTTTAGTTTAGTTAAGAGAACTTTATGATCATAAGACCTAGCAAAAAGTTGTCATAAGACTTACACGTGCCCGCATCGGAGTTTGTCCATGCTGTGACACGAATATCCTTTCCTGCTTCATGTCCCTTGCTCCCTCAGGAAGGGTCCAAGTATTGTAAAGGTTAGGGGATATCCGTTTTACGGATACAGCGTTCCATACTGAGGAGGTTCAGGCCTAAACCCTAAACCCCTATACCCTAGCCCCTGAACCCCTAAACCCTCAAAAGTTAGGCGGGAAGCCGAAACCCTAACCCGCCAAACACAAACCCAAACTTCTGGGAATCCACGCGGCTCACTCGGAAATCAACGGGCACCAGTTAAGGACGGCTCTATGTGGATCGGTTTAGGGTTTAGGGTTCAGGGACTTCGAAAGTCATGAATGATGTCTTAGTTATAGCCATAACTATTGTTACCTTCTTTATAGCCCCAATATGTATAACTCATAACTATAGCTACCTTCTCTATAATACCCCTAATTCCTAAGGGCCTTGAGACAGGTCCTTCTTGATCCGAAGCGGGAGTTTCCCAAAATAGGGGACCCTAATATAGCACCCTAATTAGGAGGATCCCTATACTAAGGACTCCAAAATACGGTACCCCAAATTTTCGGAAACTCCCCATAAACCCTGAACCCTTTATAGAACCCTTATAGATCCCCTAAGGAACCCTGTAAAGGACCCCTTAATAAATGTCCTTCGGGCTCTTTCGTTGGCCTTCCGAAAGGAAGCCCGTTGGGATGGCGAAAGCGGACGACCCAAGCAGGGTCATTACTTGGAGGATCATGGGTAGTTATAAGTAGGGTTATAACTCCCCTAATATGAGTTATAAGTACCGTTATCCTACTTATAAGCCTACTTATACCTACCCATGAACCTCCAAGTAGTGAGCCTGCTCTAAGTCTTAATATAAAGGCCTTTATAATTAGAATAGGGCTTTGGGGTCTGTTATATTAGAATTATAAGCCCCTAAATATGCCCTTAACCTCAGGGTTATGGCTTAGGGCTTAGGTAGGTTTAGGGTCTACGGTTCCTGTTTAGGGCTCAGGCGTAAACGTCCCTATAGGTCCCTGACCCAAGCTATTTGGTTTCTATATTGGGTTTCGGGGGCTTGCTTAAAGCCTGAAGGGACTTCGTAGGTCAGTCGGTTGCAAGTCAAGTCACAAGTACTCGAAAGGTGGTCTCCTTAATGCAACCCCACCTGAAACCTGGTCATCTACTCAGTCCATGATCCCAGAAATAGCATGGGAAGACTCGAAACCCCTTAACCTTCCTTGAGGCTGCAAAGTTTACAGGCCTTGCCGATAACCCTAGACCCTAAACCTTAACCCCTAAACTCCAAGCCCTAAACCCTCAAAACTCCAAGACCCGATGGCCCCAAGCCGCAATCGCCACAAGTGGGGCCCTGAATGTGTGGTTAGGGTTGAGGGTCTAGGATTTAGGGCTTAGGAGGATACTGCGATAAGGACTCAGGACTAAGGATGCTACTAGTACGTATTGCTCCTGTACTACCTTCATGGTTAGGTAGAAAGGTTTCGAATGATCTTAAACGTGGACATTAGTGTTGGAACCTCATTAAGAAACCCTGGGCCTATAACCCCAACATAGTAGGATTCATATACGGAACCCTAATAAAGGCACAAGGTTTCTTAATCGGGTTCCTGCATTATTACTGTTTCTCTGGCCTGAGTCCTAGCAGAACCCCTTGCAGAACATTTATAGACGAACCCCTCGTTGAGACACAAGCCGAAAGAGGCACCCGCAGGTCCATCTTGAACCCTGAGCCCGAAACCGCAAATCCCAAACCTCAAACCTCTAAACCCGAAACCCCTAAACCCTGAACCCTTGAACCCTGAAACTCTAAACCCTAAACCTCAAACCCCTAAACCCCTAGACCCCTAAACCCTAAACCCTTAATCCCTACACCCTAACCCTTAAACCCTAAACCTCAAACCCCTAAACCCTAAGCCCCTAGACCCTAAACCCTTAATCCCTAAACCCTAACCCCCAAACCTCAAACCCTAAACCCTTAATCCCTAAACCCTAACCCCTAAACCCTAAACCCTTAATCCCTAAACCCTAACCCCCAAACCTCAAACCCTAAACCGAGTCCAGGACCTGAAGGCACCGCGGAACCAGGCGTCGGTGAGGGAGTCAGCTGCCCCAGATCGCCGCAAATCCTTCAGGGTTTAGGGTTTAGGGGTTTAGGGTATAGGGGATCCTTCCCAAAGGATCCTAACGGTTGATGAAAAAAATCCTAGGGCTCCTTTTAAAGGGATCTATAAAGGTACCTTTAAGGGGTTCCTTCAAGGGATCTGTAGGGTTTATAGGGTTTAGGTTGATGATAAAAAATCCTGCATGACCTTAAGGGCCCTAAACTATGGGAATTTTGGTATATTCTTTATTAGGGGTAGGGCTTCAGGGTTACAATACCTATAGTCTCCATTGCAGTTCCTTTTTTGGTTTTCCAAAACTATATTAGAGGATCAAAACCATAAGTTTGGCTGACCAAAAGAAGGAACTACAATGCGGACTACAGGTACACATGGGGGATACTTTCCAAAACCATAATAGTCACTCCAAATGCTTGCAAGGGTTCAGGGTTTGGGGATAAGGGGTACCAGGACCTCCCAAGAGCCCGTTAATGGAGTCCTTATGGCCCTGAGTAGTAGTGGGTATATTGGAAGGTAGTTTCGGGGGTCTAGGAATGGGGGATACTTTCCAAAATCATAATAATGACTCCGAAGATAAATATGTGCTTCTGACTGAATGGGTGGTACTTTCCCAAACGATCCTAGGTACCAGGAAGCCCCTCATGCCCATTAATAGACCGCTTATGGCATTTAATGGAACGTATTTGGGGTATATTAAAAGGCAGTTGGGGCGGGTCTAGGTACTCATATGACTAAAGCAGATCAGTGGTACATAGAAACCCGACGTAGGTACTTAGGACCCTTTTGGTTTTTAGAGCATTATAGGGCTTGCGGGCTAGACGGCTTGAAGGCTTTGGGGCGCTAGGGTTCTTGAGGCGTTCGGGTTTTCTAGGGCTTTCGGAATTTCGGGCGTTAGGGCTTTAGGGCCTTAGGGCTGTGCGGTTTACGTTGGGCTTGCAGATGCTTGTCAGGCGCTAGGGCTTCAGGGATTACTTGGAGGATCATGGGACTTAGTAAGTAAGATTTTAAGTACCTTAAATGGGGGTTATAAGTAATCTATGACTATATAGTTACCCTATTTATAACCCCAATGACTCAGGCCCATGATCCTCCAAGTAGGGTCTTAGAGGTTTAAGGCCTTGGGGCTTTAAACTGAGGCTATTAAAGTCATAGGGATCCTTAGGGGTGTAGGGGGGAGGGGTGTAGGGGACTATATTTCCTTAAATAGGCCTTATTAGTCCTTATTATGGGCCTTAAGGCCCCCTACCCCCCCTCCCCCTACACCCCTATGGATCCCTATGATAAAGCTTTAGGAATTCTACGGCGCTAGGGCTTCATGGCGGAAGGGTGCTGAGCGACGGTGCCAAGGGATGACTGCAGCTGGGAAGCACCTAACTATCCATAATGCCAAGACGCTCGTCGACAGCAGCCGGTTTAGGGTTTAGGGGCTTAGGGTTTAGGGGGTTTAGGGTTCAGGGGTTTAGGGTTTAGGGTTTAGAAGTTTAGGGTTTAGAATTTAGGGGTTTAGGGTTTAGGGGTTTAGGGATTAGGGTTCGGTGCTGCAGCCTGCACCGGCTCTATCATTGTACTTGTTGTGCCACCTAACCTGAGCATGTGGGCTGAGAAATGCCCGTTCGTGCTTGAGGTCCGCTTCGACCCCTTTGTCGTGCTCTGCCTCGTCTGACTCAAAGTACCTAATAAGCATAGACTCTCCCAAATATTACGTAAGATGCCGAACCACCATCCTAAACCCAAGTACCTGATTCTTGGGTCCTTTGTACCCTCTGGGGAGTCGACCTCCAGTGGGTGCTGCAAAGCAGCAAAGCACTTTCGAAACAATGGGGTGATCCGGGCAGGCTGCCTCAACCGCAGACACTCGTCGACTGGGTTCTTGTTAAGGAACTTGAGAATAAGTTACCATACTAGGAATCTATAGTAAATAATAAAGCTTCCTTATTATGGTAACTTAAAACAGATCCCTTCATAAGAACCCAATCGATGGTAGCCGCGCTGAAGCTCTTGGCAAAAAGCCGTAGCCGTTGCAGAAAAAGGTGGCTGTGCCCTCGACTCAAAGCTTAGCCTGGATGCTGAACACGAAGCGGCACCAAGTAATTACAAGATGCCGTACAAGCTTTGCCGAGAAGCCAATTGTTTATGGGTTCTGGTTCTTCCTTCCTGCTGCACTTGTTCTCGCGCATTGCGCGTGTGCGCTGCGTATCGACTTTCCTGGAGTTTGTGGCGAGTGACGAAGAGCGCGAACCCTGAACCCTAAACCCTAAGGATTTACAAAAGAAACCCCCGCATCCAGACCTCACGCGCACGGCGCAAGCAAGAGAAAAAAACTCGATGGGAGGCCCTGGGAGCCATATGGGAGTTTCCGAAAATTAGGGGTACCTCATTTGGGGGTCCTTATAATAAGGATCCTACTATTTAGGGTACTATATTAGGGTCCCCTATTTTCGGAATCTCCCATATACCACAAGGATGTACCTGCGATGCGAGACTTCCCCGTTCAAGAAGATGTGGCGCAGGGCGCATGAGGCCCACAAAACTGATCTCAAACGAATTGAAGCCCTGTAAACCCGCCTGAAAACCCTGTTGAGACTAATTAAGACCCGGAGAAGCCCTGTCCAGTACGAAAGCCCATATCTTTATGAGCCCCTCTAGACCCAGGGCTTAGGATGCAAAGCCCTGTGAAACCTATAATATGCTATAGCTGCTATGACCCAACGCCAATGCCAACAAGGGTCAAGTAGTGTAGACCCCCGATTAACAACAACATGTAGGGGCTCTGACATTAGGACCCCTACTTTATTCCTTCCAAAGGGGTGGGGGCTGACTCATCAAGGGTCTGCAGTAAGCTATGTCGCTAAGTTGAGGTGATAGTGGAGTCTACGGCTACGGAAAGCAATCTCGGCCAAGGCGGTTTAGGGCTTATTAGGGCACTTAGGATCGTGGGACTTGGTAACTAGGGCCTAGGGGAATACATAAGCTATCTATAGTTATGATCTGGCCAAGCGCATTGGCATATAAGAACGATGCCAAGACAGCAGATCCCATCATTCCTCGATTCCCCAAACCCTACCTTAACCCTGAATGACCTACCTTTTAGGGTTCCTTATTATGATTTACTCATATAGGCCCTTAAAAGGGTAGGTCATTCCGGGTTAAGGTAAACCGCGGAAAACTTCACCTCTATACCCAGAGCACTAAACCCTAAACCCTGTGTAATTTATCTCAGGACCAGACTCTGCCAACCGTAACCCAGAGGGTCCATATGTACTACAATTATGGAGTTAGGTCCCAAAAGACCATCCCTATTATGGTTTTGGGAGCCTAATTCCATAATCGTAGTATATCTGGACCCTCTTGGTAACACTTAAAACTTAAGCGCCGGCCCTGAAGCCTAAAACCAAAAAGAGCACGGGACCCAAGTCAGGTCAGTGGTGGCAAGAATGTCTGGGAAGCACCTTCAACCTGGTTTGGGCTTAGGGTGGACCCTGGCGCACCTAGCATAGACATGCTTCTGGATGCTCGGCCGTCTCACCATGTCCTCTCAATAGGTTTTACTCGCATGGTGTAGGATCGAACCGGAACAAAGCCCCAGCCTAAACCCTACAGCCATGCGTCCTCCAATCAGCCCAAAGATGTGTGTTTGGGGTTTAGAGTTTAGTGGTTTCTTTTCGAGAGTGACTTAGCATACGGGTTTCACAGGTGTTTGTGTTGAAGAGCTTTGGCAGAGTCTGAATCCTTGGGACAAGGGTTTGGGCGTTTGTATTGTCGACTTTAAAAACACAGCGACAAAACTGATTTCAGAGGGCTTGGGCATAGGGTGCGGGGTTGATGCCCGGCACGTCTGCACGGATGGTGCTGAAAATGGCTTTTAGGTCCCATGATAAGCCTAGTAAACCTCCAGAGTGCAGGGAGTAGTCTGGATGATCGTTGACCAGTTTATAGAGTTCTGAGGTACGGTTTGGGGTTGAGGGCCTGCCTCAACCCCCCAACCTAGATGCCCGGAACAACTCCAGCCGCCAACATCTGAGAATCCTCAGCTCTCACTGAGAGGGCTTGCAGGTTTTTAAGCTCCAATGCCTTGGAACAAACTCGAAAAGGAATCAGAATCCTACGTCCTAACCTTTGAACCCCAAACCTTTAAACCCTAACCCGTAAACCCACAATCCCTAATAGTTTCGAACGTTTCGCTCCATCGGCGCGTTGTCGTCGTTGGTGAGGCTTTGCAGGTGTCCCGGGAGAGCTCCGAGAAAGCGATTCTGAAGCAGCCTTAGTTGATGCAGTGTCTTGGGGTGTACTTGGAGGGTCGGGGACTTAGTAACTGGTTATTTTAGAGACTTATAAATACCATAACCCCAATTAAGGTCCCTTTTGGGGTACTTATAAGTCTACTTACTACCTACCTACTAAGTCCCCGGACCCTCCAAGTAAGGTCTTAGGCTAAGACCTTAGGGTTTAGGGACTGGGCCCTGGTAACTCGAAACGCAGGTTTCCTGGGAATCCCACAACTGAGATGTTTTGAGGTCGTTGCAGGATCAGAGGACTTGAGTAAGTAAGGTTATATAGTACCCTAACTGGACTTATAAGCAAGTATATCTACGGTTACTCTACTTATAACCGTCATTACTAAGTCCCATGATCCTTTAAGTCCGCCTAAAACCCCTCTTATAGATCCTTTATAGACCCGTTTTAAGGAACCCTTTAAGGAACTCTAAGTACTAAGTCCCATGATCCTCCAAGTAGATGTACGAACAACCTCAGCTCTGCACCCTACCCTAAGGCTCCATAGTTGTTCCTCTTTGGCGTTCATATTTAGCATCCTATAAGGTAATGGGTTTAGGGGTTAGGGTTTAGGGTTTAGGGTACCAGAATCGGGGTTTCACTACCGCAAGAGGCAGCTTCACTCCCTCGCAACATCTTTCACCCTCGCAGGAAGTGCCTCAAAACCCGCCCCTTCGGAGCAAGCGACCCTAAACCTTAAACACTCACACGAAGTGGCATTCAAGACGCTAAACTGTCACAAGAAGCGGTGTGAAGAGTTAGAGTTATAAGCATCCCAAGCGAGCGGATGTTGACGATTATGGCCCTCCTTGCAGCAACAACCTGCTGATGGGGTCCCCTGGGTCCTGGAACACCTATGAAAATATGTATACAAGTCACCAACATCCTTAAACCCTGAACCCGAAATCCTGAACCCTAGACCAGAGAACCTATAAACATCCTTCTTGAAGTCTGGAAGTTTGTTGGGGCCCAGAACTCTGATAAGTTCTGGCATGTGAGGATCTACAGTAGAAGCCAGAAAGTTGGAACATAGTTGCCCTCATACCCTTAAGGTAAACTATAAGGGATCCTAGCACTAATCCTCCTAAAGCCATGTTCCAACTTTCTGGCTTCTACTATAGACGTAAAGTTTTTTGGGGTTTGGAAGCTCAGGCTTTAATTCTCTGGCTCATGGTTGGGATAGGATTAACAATGTACATTCTTCCTTACTGGGTTTAAGTACCCACAGGCATGTAAAATGTTACCCAACTATGACACAGTTACGGTTTAGGGCTTGTGTGCTTTGCATTTACCGTCTACACAGTCAAGGGTTAGGGTATAGGGCGTCTTGTGGGCCAGAATGCTGGCAAGCGGCTGGCTCTTGTTGTCCCAATACTCGTGTAGCCAGATGCGCCTCAAACAGAGGTCTGAACACGTAATCGTATCTCACTATCTCACCCTAAACCCTACACTACACCCTAAACCCTGAACCCTGAAAGCCCTGAGCCCTAAATCCTGTAACAGCTGCGCCTGCTGGCGCGGCCGATGCCGTGGTTGGCGAGTCCCCGACTGCACCACCAGGGCCAAACCCTGAAACCCGAAATCCTAAACCCTAAACCCTGAACCCTAAACCCTAAAGCCTAAACCCTATCTTGCTAACCCTTAGCCACCCCGTTGTAAAGCCCTTGCAGTCGGATCTGGGAATTGAGTAAGACAGGCTATAAGTTATAGGTATCTTAGTTGGAGGTAAACATTATTCATAAGTTTCATAAGTATGGGTACCTTGTTTTATAGCCCTACATACGAAGCCCCATGATCCCAGAAGTAGAACGCTTTATCGAGGCCTGGAGAACCTCAAGCCCTGAAGAACCCTATCCCCACACCAACCTTAAACCCCAAGCCGTAAACCCGGAGTTTAAACTCTGAACCCTGAGCCCTACACCCTAAACCCTGAATTAAAACTCTGAACCCTGAGCCCTACACCCGAAACCTCTCTGAATTCTCTCAGCTGGGTCCCCTGGCTCGGCCGAGCTCAGCAAGGCCTGATTGTCCCTGGCGACTTCGAATGGGCTTAGAAGGTCTTAAGTGGGGTTGGGGTTAGGGGCCTAAACCCCAAATACCCTGAGTTCAAGAGTCTTCAGCAGGGTGTAGAGGTTCGGGGCCATAAACCCTATATACCCTGAGTTCAGGGTCTTGAGTAGGGTGTAGGGGACAGGGGCCCTAAACCCTAAACCCTAAGTTTAGGGGTTTCGGGTTTAAGGTCACATGACTATGGGGTTCAGGGTTTACTGCTCAGGGGGTCTCATTGGGTTCTTGCAAGGGTCTTGTAATCGGTTCAGGGTCTGTAATCGGTTCAGGGTCTAGGGCCTTTCAAGTTTAGTATTGGCCCCTATGCGGCTTTTTCGGGTTTATAAGCTCAGACGGTTATTCTTTAGCTTCTTGGGACGGTTTTTCCAGGCTCCGGTACGCTTTCGAGGTTTATAGAACGTTCGGAAGCAGTGCAGTCTCTAGCGACTTGGCGGCCTGCTTAGATAACGTAGCATAGGGGCCTTAACAACTAGAATAGGGTTTATGGTTTAGGATACACTATAATACTATAAGGAAGTGTAGTATAGGGCCTTAACAACTAGAATAGGGTTTTGGTCATTTGGGGCCCGTTATGCTATAATTAAGATGAGGGTCCCGCAAAAATATTATTGAAACTATTTAGGCCCCTCTAGCAGAAGCCGTAGTAATTCCAAATAAGGTTTTCGGATATACTATGGCACAGTTACATTGAGGAACCCTAGAAGGAATGGTCGTTTGGAGACTTGTAAACCCCAAACCAGCCCTCAAGCTCAAGGTTCGGGCTTGGGGACGCTGACTCCAACCCCTTGAACCATGAACCCTACTTGGAGCATCATGGGACTTAGTGAGTAAGGGATATAAGGGCCCTCTTGAGGGATCCATGGGGGTACTATAAGGGTTTCGGGTTTAGGGTCTACTTGGAAGATCTTGGGACTTAGTACGTACGGTTGTCAGCTCCATGATTCCATGGTCCTGTAAGTAGACCCTTCAGTTCAAACCTTCTGATCGTTAGTTCGTATAGATGGAACCACAAGCCACAAAAGCAATAAACTAAACGGTTTTGGGCTTTTAGGTTCCAGGTTGTGAGGGCTCCTTAACTCTATTACTTATCCAAGGGCCTTAAAGATGCGATTTCAATCACAACGCTATATGGAAGTCCCTTTAGGGCCAACGTATCTAAGGACCTTCAGCGCCAACCCGCGGCCGAACATCGTCAGCTTTACTGGGTGGAGGTCAGGAGTGCTTTAAGCCGACTGAATGTCCTCAAGCATAACCCTATGCCTCCAGGGCCCTTATTATGGGGTCCTTAAGGGGTCTAGGGCCCTAACTATGAGGTGCTTGGAGCCAGCTTAATGTCTAAAGTCCTCATCAACACTCAAAGCACTACAAAGGGAGCAACACGAAACCAAATGAACCACCAGAAAGTTACATAATGCAGGGGATATGACGCTAAGTTCAATGATCCTCCCAAGGACTAATTACTCGGAGCTCTGTATTCGCATGCTGGGCTCAAGGCATTCAAAATTCTCTGATAGTCTGTACGTCCAACCCCTTAACCCGAAACCCTACACCAAAGCCCTCAACCCTAAACAGTAAAACACCCTAAAGCCTAAACCCGAAACAATTGAAACACCCTCAACCCTCAACCCTAAAACACCCGAAAGCCCAAAGCCTAAACCCTGAAAAACCCTGAAGCCTAAACCCTACACCCCCAGCCCCAAAGACAAACCCTAAACTTCGCAACTTTCGATCCTAACGCCCTTCTGTTGCAGCTTTTATAAAGATTTTCAAGTAGCCCAAAATCCAGTTTAGGGTTTAGGGCTTAAAATTTAGGATTTTAAGGTTTAGGGTTTAGGATTTTAGGGTTTTGGGTTTTAGGGTAATTCCTGAAAGAATCCTTGTCGAAGCTTTACCCATAGGCTCCCTTGAAGCCCCTTTTAGGGATTACCTTCCCTTGTAGTCCCTTTTGGTCCCTTTTAGCGGTTATCTTATAGGATCCTCAATAGAAACCACAACGAATCAAAGAACGAACTACGATAGAACCTCTACGTTTTCTGGGGTTACGGCTTGTCCAGATAGTAGACCGGAAACTGGCTCAGCTTCCTCAAGCGGATCCGCAAGTAGTCCCTCAAGATGTACCTCGACTTCCGGGTCAAGGATTTCTTGGGGGTTTAGGGTTTAGGGTATATTTCGTGCTGGCGTAAGTGCCAAGCAAGTTCAGGGTTTCTTAGGGGTTTAGGGTTTAGGGTATATTTCATGCTAGAGTTAGTCCCAAGCTAGATGGGAGGTAACCTACGTTCCACCGAGCTTGCGAAGGTTAAGCGTCCAGGATCTGAGGTTTGGAAGCTCGAGCATGTGTGTCATAAACAACCACATTAGAATAACCATCAATGGCATCAGCGGTTCATAGACCCTACTTGGAGGATCATGGGACTTACCAATTGGGGTTTTCAAAAGGGTAACTATAGTTAGAAATTACTTATAACCTAGGGTACTTATAACCTTAATTACTAAGTCCCAAGATCCTCCAAGTAAACCCTAAATCCTAAACCTTCAGCCCGAAACCGTGAGCCACAGTCTGTCCCGGCCGACCCACTCACTGGGTTTAGGGTTTAGGGTGTAGCCGGCCAAGCATCGGGATTTGCAGGCCTAACAGCCCTGAAGCCTACTTTTATGAGCGTGGGGTGTGGTCAGTCAGGTTTTTGGTACCTTCATTGGAACTATCAAGAATGCAAAGTCTAGTGGCCTTGCATAAAACCCTGGTTACTAAGTCACACCATCCTCCCAGTTTACCCACAACTTAAATCCTACGAAGCCTAAAGGCTCAAGTCCAGAAGCCCTCAGGCCCTAAACCCGAGCCTCCGGAAGAGTTGAGACTAGAGTTCTCGAGTTTCTCACCCTAGTTGTCTGCCCAGACCCCAGGGAGGATCCAAAACGTAGATCCCTTAATGGGGGGTGTTCCTATAAAGTACCCTTAGTAGTATAGGGCCATCTACTTTCCGTTAAAGATCCCTTAACCCTAAACCCTAAAGGATCCCATAAAGGAGCCCTGTAAGGAACCCTACTATGTCCCATGATCCTCCCGGATATCTGGGTGGGCATTTGCCATGCTATGGGTCCTTCTCCGGGGTCTGCATACTCCTTGGTAGGTAAGGGGCTCCTTAAAGGGATCTATGGGGTTCCTTACAGGGGTCTACAGGGTTTAGTTTAAGGTTTAGGGTCTGCTTGGAGGATCATGGGACTTAGTAAGTAAAGTTACAGTACCCTAATTGGGGTGATAAGTAAATATAACTATAGTTACCGTATTTATAACTACTAAGTCCCATGATCCTCCAAGTATGCTGCTATGTGCGGGAATCCTTCAGCTTTCTTGATTTAGGGTCCATGGGAGTATGTGGTGATCCCGTATACTCTGAAAGGCCACTGCTAAACCCTGAACCCTACACCACAGAACCCTAAACCCTGTGCTATCCAGTAGGGTCTGAGTAAAGGTTTTATCGGCCAAGCCCTAAGCTCAAAGCCCTAACAGCATGTCTTGAGAGTTTCAATTCAGAAAACTACAACTTGGTCAAACCGACATCCCCAAGTTGTCACCAGCTGTCGTGTTTAGGGCTTCGAATTTAACTAAGTTGGTTTTGTGCGGTCTAGAAGCTGAGTATGGCTGAGCGTTTCGGGTTCGTGCCCCTTTTTGGCGCTCACGCAGAACGTGCTGTTTTAGAGTCCCCATTTCTTCGCGAGTCGTCTGTGCCAAGGCCATCTTCATCACTGGAATGCAAGGACTTACATATGTGCATATATACCTACATACATGTATGCATACATGCATTCGCGCACAATGAACATGCATATACATCCGAGTGCAGTTCGGGAGGCTACAATCAAAACTGCACAAGGTGATTGTGAAAGCTCCGAGATTGCTCTTCCGACAGCTGGAACTTGTTAGTATAGTATATTAGCATAGTATATTAGTATAGTATATTAGTATGAATATTAGTGTATTTGTATATTCGTATAAACTGCGTGCTTGAAAAACAGCGCCTCAACAGAGGGATACCTGAGACCTCACCCTCTGGAAAGGCTTGCCACACAAACATGCGGTCTAGAGCTGAAGGTCTGCTTTGAGATTTTCTGGTTCAGGTTTGGCATTACTACAGGCTCCGGCCGAACACAATAAGTAAGTGAACCCTTCTGAGCCTTGTAAAATTCACGAGCCCCTGGCACAGGACGCTTCTGTGTCGGCATGCTACATCCGCTTGTGCATGAGACAAAGCCGTTCGTAAGAGCCCAGGTGGTGCTAATACTAGTCTAGTGGCACCGGCAAAGAAAGAGGTCAAATAGTAGTAGTAGTAGTAGTAGTAGTAGTAGTAGTAGTAGTAGTAGTAGTAGTAGTAGTAGTAGTAGTAGTAGTAGTAGTAGTAGTAGTAGGTGTAGTAGTAGTAGTAGTAGTAGTAGTAGTAGTAGTAGTAGTAGTAGTAGTAGTAGTAGTAGTAGTAGTAGTAGTAGTAGTAGTAGTAGTAGTAGTAGTAGTAGTAGTAGTAGTAGTAGTAGTAGTAGTAGTAGTAGTAGTAGTGGTAGTAGTAGTAGTAGTAGTAGTAGTAGTAGTAGTAGTAGTAGTAGTAGTAGTAGTAGTAGTAGTAGTAGTAGTAGTAGTAGTAGTAGTAGTACGCGCGTAGTGCATATTTGACGCTGCGTTTTCGTGCACTTGGCAGACAGAAAACACTGTAATTTGCGATGTATGCAGGACAGGGGGGGTCCTTGCCAGGGGAGCGGGGAAATTTGGATTATGTTGGTTGTCAGCACGTGAATCAGCTCGGATCTAATTATATGAACTGTGCAAGAACAACAGGAAGCTTTTAAACGGGGAGCCCGCACAAGGAGCGCAGTTCTGAGCCATGGCTGGCAAACTCGTCCGTGGGCGCAACAAGGGCAAGCAGCGTCTTCACCTGTGTGTTGCTTGTGGCAACACGGGGCACCGCGTGGAGACGTGTGGCACAGCGGCAGCTCAATTGATCCGGCAGTTGCAAAGCAAGCTGGCGGATGCACTGCAGACAAAGGTTAAAGGCTTAGGCAAAAGTTTAGGGAGAAAGGCTTAGGGTTAAAGGTTGAGCGTAAAACCCGAAACTCCCCCCCCCCAGCCCACCAGCCCCAAGCCCCCCCCCCCACCCCCCCAAGCCAAGCCAAAGCCAAGCCAAAAATAAGTACTGAATATATATTCCAAGGCCCTCATGGAAACGCAAGGCTCTCATAGGAAATCCAAGGCCCTCATACGAATTCCAAGGCCCTCATACGATAACCAAGGCCTCATCAGCTTGAACCTTCTATACCAGACACGCCCACCGTCAACCTTGAAGCCCAAAACCCAAAGACATCCTCGCTCTGAGCCTGAAGCCCAAATCCGAAAGATAGAATTCTCTTAATTGAAGCTTTCCAGAATTCCCGCTCCCCAGAGAATTAGTGAATTTAGCTCAAAACTCGAGTCTTGGGCATGTGAAGTGAGGAAAAGCATAGCGTCAATTATGCACCACGCTCTTAGTAGTAGTAGTAGTAGTAGTAGTAGTAGTAGTAGTAGTAGTAGTAGTAGTAGTAGTAGTAGTAGTAGTAGTAGTAGTAGAAGTAGTAGAAGTAGTAGTAGTAGTAGTAGTAGTAGTAGTAGTAGTAGTAGTAGTAGTAGTCGTAGTAGTAGTAGTAGTAGTAGTAGTGGTAGTAGTAGTAGTAGTAGTAGTAGTAGTGGTAGTAGTAGTGGTAGTAGTAGTGGTAGTGGTAGCGGTAGCGGTAGTGGTAGTGGTAGTGGTAGTGGTAGTGGTAGTGGTAGTGGTAGTGGTACTGGTAGTGGTAGTGGTAGTGGTGGTCGTAGTAGTAGCATCAGCATCAGCCACGGCGGGAGCAGCAGAAACAGCTGCAGCAAGGATCAGGAGCAGCTGGAAACTTCACCATGTCCAATACTTGAAGATGCGGATAAGAGGATAAGCACGGTGTCACGGAGCACGACGAATATGTTGTTGATGGTGAAGATGATGATGATCATGACGAACCCGATGGTTCCGATTCTAATGTTGTTGATGATGATGCCGGGATGCTGCTGATGATGATGCTGCTGCCGATGCTGACGGTATTGTTGAGGAGGCGAATGCAAGTCATGATATTGCATATGCTATGATCATTATGTTATTGCATATGCTGAACATGTTGCTGTTGCTGTTGACGATGAGGGTGGGGGGTGGTGATGGAGAGGCTGAAGAGCATGATGGTAAACAGTGCCACTACGAGTATGAATTTGATGATTCGATGCTGATGAGTGCGGTGATGTTGCTGCTGAGATAACAATCTTATTGTTAAGGAGGCTGAGGAGCAGGATGGTGATAATGATGATGGTGATGATGATGATGTTGATGACGATGTGACTATGGTGATGAGAGCCACGGCGATAACGGCTGTTCTGCAAACTACGATGACGGCTCTGAACTGTCACCGCCTTGCGATCATGCGCAGCCACACGGAGGCAAGCATTTGTTCGCGGCTAGTGCAGGTTTCAAACAGCAACATTTGTAGTTGCCCCTGCGCTCTAACAATCCCCACGAACCCCCGAATGCTGATGCTCTAACCATGGTATCACTAGTCCATTCCCTAAACCCCAAACCCTAAAACCTAAACCCTAAACCCCAAACCCTAAACACTAAACCCTAAACCCTGAACCCTACACCCCAAACCCTCTGAAGAGACTCTTGTCGTCTCGTCGCTTGGGGTTTTAGCTCCAGTGCAGTGCTGGCTCATGGAAAGAGCTCGCACACTCATACTAAAAAAGCCCCTCCTGCCGGGTGGTCGATGCAAGATGCATCTAATTTTGTATGTCTGGGGTAGACGCTCCTGTATCTGGGGGTTTGATGCTGTGGGTTTTTGAATTTTAGGTCTAGCCAAGACCCCTTGCACAAGATTAGTCCTCTGGCTCTTCCTTGTGGTGATACCTATGTCTCGAAAGCCTGAAGCAGAAACGATAAAACGGATACTACTTCCGTGAAGCATGACTCGGCATGTGAAATCTGCGTGTAAAGGCTCGAAAAGGAAGGTTCGGGAAATGTGCATTTTCTATGAGGGTCTGGCCTAGCGATTACGATTTCCTTGCACAGGGTAGGTTATCTGGGATTTGTTTCAACCCCCCCAACTACTTTTATTCCCAAAGTACCCACGATAAAGAGCCATAAGGGCTCCATTCATGGGCCCTTCCAAGTTTCCTGGTAAACCCCAAACCCTAAAACCTAAACTCCCAACCCCCAACTCCGAAACCCTAAACTCCCAACCCCCACCTCCTAAGGCCCAAACTCCAAAACCCAGGGCTCCACTAAAGGGCCCTTCAGGGGGGGGGTCCCTTTAAAGGGATCCTTTAAAGGGCTCCTTTAAGGGGTCTATAAGGGTTCTATAAAGGGTTTAGGGTTGAGAGTTTCCGACCCTAGACCCTAAACCCTAACCCCTAAACCCTAAACCGTTGGGGTCCCGGGAGGGTGGGGTTCAGGAGCCTCTTCTTTGACCCGAGGCTTCGAATTCCGAGGCTTCGGCTCAATGCACCTCAATTAGGGTTGAGGGTATAGGGTTTAGGGTTAAGGTATAGGGTCTAGGGTGTAATATTTTAATAGGGTTTTGGGTAGAAAAGATCGAAGACTAAATTGGATCCGTGCTAAGCTCACAAGGAGAAGGACCTCCCATCTTTCGAGTAAGTAACCCTCACCTCAATCTAGCATTAAACCCGAAACGCTAAACACTGAAATCCTAAAACCCTAAACCCTGAAACCCTTAGTCCTAAAACCTCACCTCAATTCAGGTCGTCTCCCCCAGCCATTCTAGTGTACCCCCAACCCCAGCGAACTGGCACAGTTCGTGCTCAAGCACGTCCAGGCACCCGGGGGTTGCGACACGCACGCCCCGGCAACACGTACCTAGCTACCTTCTTCAGGTTATTGGTCCAAACGGTTCCTTCATAGTAGAAAGTAGGGTTCCTGCAGTAGGAGCCACTCTTGTGTTTTGGGTAGGTAGTCCCCATGGGAGTTTCCGAACAAACAGGGGACCCTAATATAGGACCCTAAATAGTAGGATCCTTCTTGTGAGAACACCAAAATAAGGTACTCCCAATTTTCGGAAACTCCTTGATATAAGTCCTTTGGATCCTCTGCCCTTTGGGGACGGAGGGATTCGACTCACGGTCCTTCTTTCCTGTCCTAAACCCTACCTTAACCCTGAATATCCTACCTTTCCCTACCTCTTTAGGGTACCTTATTATGACTCCCTTATATAAGGTAGGTCATTCTGGGTCCTTATTATGATTTCTGTATATAAGTCCTTTAAAAAGGTAGGTCATTCCGGTTAAGGTAAACCCCTTAAAACCACCTTCAGGAACGCTTGGAGGTCACAAAGGGAAGAACATAACAAGAACCCACAGGGCGCAACATAGACTTACTACCCCAATAAGCCACAGAAATAAAAGGTTAAACTTTCCGGTTCCTACTAACCTGTAAGAGCTCAACAAGTTTAAAGGTTAGATATTGGGGATCGAAGTAGAAGCCGGAGAAATTACGAAAAGGATCCTGCTCCTAGCTTTTGAATGTACTTTGATATACACTGTTGATAATTAGAAGCTTGTGCGGTAAGTGTAGAACACAGTATGTGATTATAAACTGTGTTTTAGTTGAACGCTATGTTTGTAAACAAACCGTTTACGTGCATACACCCCAAGACCCCAGTCTGAGTACGAAGGCTCTACAATGCTTGCTGGATGGCCGGGGTGCCTGGAGCATCTTGGCTGAGTCAGCTGAGGCACGCCGGCACCAAGGTAGCATTGGGTTTAATGAGGTCGGGAGGGCGGCTAGAAGCTTTCGGAGTTCTCGTCTTAGGTTTAGGGTTTATATGGGTGGTTGTCAATATTAGGGTCCCTTTTTGGGTCCTCATTATAATACGGCACCTAATATTTAGGGTACCCAAAAAAGGGACCCTAATTGTCACCCATATAGGTTGTGGAGTGGTGAACTTGAGAAAGCTTAATTACAACGAAAGATTTCGGAGTCATCGTCTTAGGTTTAGGGTTTATATATCATCGTCTTCGGTTTAGGGTTTATATAGGTTGTTGAGTGGTGAACTTGGGAAAGCTTAATTGGAACGAAAGAAACAGCACTTTACAACCCCAAGACTTTGCGACTGCACCCTACTTGGAGGATCATGGGACATAGTAACTAGGGTTCCTTAAAGGGTGCCGTAAAACAGATCTATAAAGGATCTATGAGAGGGGCTTTAGGCCTACTTAAAGGATCTAGGGACTTAGTAATTGGGATTATAAATAGGGTAACTATTGTTATAATTACTTCTAACCCCACTTAGGGTACTTATAACCTTACTTACTAAGTCCCAGCATCCTCCAAGTAGTCCCAAACCCTAACTAAACCCTATAGCTCCCTGTAAGGAACCCTATAGGTCCCTTTAAGGAGCCCTTGGGAACCCTTACTAACTCCCAGGATCCTCCAAGTAGTCCCAAACCATGACTCGAAACTCGACCCGCTGCTTAGGACAGCCGAGTCTGTATAACCAGGATAACACTTCAGCCTCCTCAAAACCCTAAACCTTAAACCGTAAATCCTTAACGCTAAACCCTGTGGTGCAGGGGCAATCTTTTAGGGCTTAAGGTTTTGGCTGCTATGTCAGTATAATTGCTGAAACAATTGCCTTCAAACATCCTTCCTGCAAGCAAAACCCATTCCCAAAAGTGCCAGGCAATTGCCAAGTACCTTCGAAGAAAAGGTGTTCTGTTTCCGATCGTCCATTTCAAAGGCGATCCCAAAAAAGGAAAGAAACCAAGGAGCCCTAATTTAGGGTTCGGTTTAGGGTTTTAACCTCTCAACCCTAAACCCTGAGCCGCAATTGTTTTAGAGTTTTTAGTGCTGGAGGGCTTCAGAGTCCCCTACCGGCCCCGTACAGAAACATCACACAGGACAGGAAACAAGCAGCCACTGTAAATGGTACTTCTACATCCTAAACCTCGAACAAAATCCCCATACCTAAACGCAACTGTGCCCTAAACCCCTACACCCCCAAAACCCCAAACCGAAAAGAAACAACCAACCCCATCCAGGGTCCCTCCAAGCTCTGTATGATGCCAGAAATCCGCACCAAAGCCCCACAATGGCCTGCAGTAGCCCGGGTTTAGGGTTTTGTGCTCAAACGCCGGAGAGCCTCAACCTCATGGCACTGAATTAGATCGACCTCGCAGCTGAGCCTTCGGTTGCGAACCCTCACCAAGGGTTTAGGGTGAAGGGGTTTAGAGTTTCTTATGGGTTTAGGGTTTAGGAACCCAAAGGATCCTCAGTACACATATGCAGGATACTTTATCGAATCGTCATGTGTTATTCCTCATATAGAAACCCGACTTTCTACGATGTAGCTACTTAGCACCCTTTGGGCAAGTGAAAGAGTTCAATTTTACAGAGTGGCGAGAAACAATGATGGGAATACTAATGAGAGTTAGAACATGTAATGTGAGACTACTACCTAGAGGGTCATACCCTACCCCTTTTTTAAGGTACCTAGTTTTATGGTTTGGTTCTCTTATATAGAAAAGTAGGTACCCTAAAATAGGGGTAGGGTATGATCCTATAGGTACTCTATCCTTGCTGCAGGAAGCATGCGCCGACTGCAGACCGGACCCAAAACAGAGGTCAAACGTGATAAATGTTGGAACCTTGGGGAGTTCTCTTAAAGAGGATTCTAAGGGGTCCTTTGTGTTCTTGTAAAGGAGGACCTTGTAAGGATGCAAAGGGTTTAGGGTTCAGGGTTTAGGCTTTAGGGTTTCAGCAAGAGTTCGGGAATTTTTGTGGTCCAGGAACCTAATAAGAAACTTTGGGTCTTTCTTGGGGCCCTTGATATGGACTCTACGGGGTTATAGGGCCAGGTTGTGCTAAGCAGGTTCCTACACTAGAGTTCATGATTGAGGGTCTGATACTTATTGGCGTTAAGGATTTTTGATGTAGGGTTCGTGATGGAGGGTGGCCTTAGGGTTTTGGATTTAGAACTGGTGCATCTGACGGTCTGAGAAACCCCCATGAGGGCTTAGCTATGTGTTTTATGATTGGAGGCTTTGGGGTACAAGAGTGTGGAGTTAGTAGGTCTTTACCTTCAGAAGTCTGCTGTCAGTTCGGCTGATTGTCTCACATGCTCACTGCAGCGAAACGTACAGATGTGCGAAGGCTTTGGTAGCTGAGGTCAGGAGGGGAATTATATATGGCCCGAAGAGGTTCGGAAGCAGCGATTCTGACTGCTCCGATTTCCTCCCCGGGTTCAATCTAATCGATTTCTACCAAAAAACGGCCAAGCACTGCATTGCAGAAGGAACTGGACGCAACGTGAAGCGGGGCAACATCAGCATGCCTTGCGCCGAATCATATGCGCTACATTCCTAGGTGAGTACTGCTTCTTTCTACGCTCAATCTGACACTTTTTCGCCTGGTTGCGTTTAGGGTTTATGTAAACCTGCTGCCTCTAAACCCCGAACCGTAAGCCTTAAGCCTCAAGCGCTCACTCTCTAACGAAATGCTGGGATCTGATCTTTCCAACGATTGCCTAGTTCCGTCTCGCAGGTTTAATTGTCAGACCTAGTTAAGCAGACAGACATAGCATCCTAAGACCTTGGGTTGACAAGGACCCAAACAGGAGCACTTGCGTCGTAGTTTTGGAGGGCTATTATAGGTGATTTTATAATATTAAGAACACGAAAAATTTTGGTGCAGTATGGAATGAACATACTGGGACTGTAAGGAGTAATTAGTAACTATTGCCAATCAGCTGCTCGGATCACTTCATTACGCTAGCAACCCTCCAAGCACTCAACTTAAACCTGAAAATCTCCAAGTCCTACGACCTTAGCCCGGCAGTGCATGCGGTGCTCCGCATAGCCCAGCGTCGCCCAGTTCAGTGAGTGGGTCCACTGGAGGTTTTGCCCTCAACTCACGCGTCTCAGCAGTGGCACCCAAACCCAGAGCCCCTTGAAGCAACTGAAATTACATCTTAAGACAATATGAGCCTTTCGTTAGGGGTCTTGGGTGTGCCCGGTTTTGCCAGGGTTGATAAGAGTTGGGTACGGCCCCCATACAGTAACCGTCTACAATCGGGCTACTATTAAGGGCCTTACATATCTATATTATGAATATTATCCAACTGTTACTGAGTGGGGGCCGTACCCAAGATAACAGCCCTATCTTCTCTTCGTTCAGTGCTTCAAGCGGTCTGGGCAATGGCAGCTTCTTCACCCGCTGGAAAAAAGCATAGAGCAGGGTTGTCCTTTCAATCACAGGGAAAAAGGAGGGACCCTTAATGGGGACCCCTACCCTATAATGGGCTATATAATGGGTATATCACAGCTATCTTAAGGGTATATACCTACGGGTCCTTATTAAGGGTCCCTCCTTCTACCCTTGGATTCAATGACACTAAACGGGGGCCGGTACCCTCGACCCGCGTCCTCTCTCTAATCGGAATCTATAGGGTACCTTAACCAACCTGCCGATGTTGTTAAGGGAACCTGTGCAATGGACAACCCGGCATAGAAATCCAGGGCAGACGGTCCAGGCTTTTCCCTGCCTTTCTGTCCCCTGAGGCAGCCTCGAGGGTTCTACTACCGTCGCTGCTGTGCCTCAATTGAGAGTTAAACCCTAAACCCTAAACCCTAAAACCCTAAACCCTAAACCCTAAAACCCTAAACCCTAAACCCTAAAACCCTAAACCCTAAACCGTTGCTTAGCATCAGGGCCCTGCATGAAGAGGATCCTTGTTCCACAGGATAGTATGCCTTCGGGTTCGGCACGCAATAAGTCGATGCTTGAGTTCCGACAAAACCCTCCTTGGCGCTAAACAGAATTAGGGTTTAGGGTTTAGGGTTCAGAGTTTAGGGTTTAGGGGTTTAGGGGTTTAGGGTGGGTTCAGCAGGAAGGAGGCCGCAGCAACTGAACTCTAGACCTTCTCGAGGGCCAGATCCTTTTCCCCTGGCACTTCGAAGCCCAAAACGCATCAGACAGTTAGTATCAAAGGGTCCCAGGTACCTACACAATAAAACAAGCAGTTTTCTGCATTAGTCGGTACTCCGATCATTGCCTAGGGTTAAGGCTGCAATATAGGAGAATGAAAAGTTGAAACAAGGTTTGGGATATACTCGAATACATTTATAACCAGGAACAATAAACCCCGCTAGACCATCAACCCACAGCAAGGTCATATGTGTGTAACTCTGTACACACACGCATGTATGTGTACAGCTATACATATAGATAGATAAAGAAACATGTACCTGTGCATATACATATTCATATATATATATATATATAAATACATGTGCATTTTAGTATAATACCTCTGTGTCGGTATGTGTGCATGTCTCTGTGTCTCATTCTCTCCATTCTCTCAATCCCTGTTGCCTTACACTTATTTATATATATATATACCTATAAATATATATATATATATATATATATATATATATATGCATCTGTATTGGATACACATACATACGCACATACATATGCATGTACGTCTACATATACATCTACATGTACACTTACATTTAAGTACACACAAGTCTGCAGATTGACGCTTTAATCGCATATTACATGCGTACAGCTAGCTGTGCCAACGTTCTTTTTGGGCCCCAAAGTGCCGCCATGGTTCGGGGCAGCCTAGACTCCGCGCTGCCTCTTGCAGGGCCCGCCAGGGGCGGACTTGCCATGGACTCGCTTCCTGCAAAAGATTTGTTCAGGTTCAGCTGTACTTGTATAATCTTATAGGGCCTAAGAATTTCAAGTGAAAGGGTTTCGGGGGGTCGGCTGCAGGATGCTTGTAAGAAGGAACCAGAAGGAGTAGTGGTAGTCTAAAACTTTTAACCCTAAGCCCCTATACGCTTAACCCCAAACGAGCTTGTTTGTTGGGTTTAAGGGTTTCGGATTTTTCGGGTTTAGGTTTTGATAATTCATTAGTTGGGGCTTGGTCGTTTGGGTCCGAATTCCATAAATGGGAGTTTAAAACCCTAAAACCTAAAACCAAACGGGGTTCTTTACTGGTTTTGGGGTTTCGGGTTTTTGGATTTAATCTTTAAGAGTTCAAACACTGGGGTTTGCATTTTAAGGGCGCTTAGGCCCGTACTCGGAGGATCATGGGACTTAATAAGGTCATACGTACCTTGACTGGAGTTAGAAACAACTATATCTACAGTTGCCGCTTATACCACGTAGTCCCTGAACCTGAAACCCTAAACCCTTATGATGCCCCTAACGAACCGATCCTGAAACCATAGTTACTGCGTCCCATGATCCTACAAGTAGGATGTGGCGTTAATCGCAAAACTTTGGAACTTGAACAAGCATCTTTCAAAGTTAGCTCGCTGGATGTTTGTGCAGAGGTGTATGGGCTTGAGGTTGAAAGTTTAATTAAAGGACAAGGCTATACGCAACATTCGGGCACCTCTCTCTCTCTCTCTCTCTCTCTCTCTCTCTCTCTCTCTCTCTCCACTATCTCTGCATACCAAGACGGAGCAACTTCCGAAGCAGAAAGCCTAGCCTGCAAAACTGACTCGTTAGGTAGATTCAATACAATAGATGTCGGTAACGGAAGCACTGATGTCGAACATGAAACTCTGACTCCCTGCCCTAAACCCTACTTAGAGGATCATCGGACTTAGTAAGTAAGGTTTTAAGTGCCCTAATTGGGGTTATGAGTAAGTATCTACTTATTTCCCCCCAGTTACTAAGTCCCGCGATCTTCGAAGCAATCCCGATTCTTGGGAGTACGCTCTCTTGAGCCGAACTCCCTTTAATCCTCCCATGAGGGTCCATGTACCCAAATACTGTATACTTTGTCCCAAAAGTATCCTTATAGGAACTGCTTAAGGCCAAAGTATGTGCTATGTATGGCTACATGGACCCTCAGGGCTCAATGTAGAACCCTCAGTACTGAACCCCCTTGAGGAGATAGGATTAGGGAACACTCCTGTTTAAGCCAGACAAGTCTCCCTAATACTAAAAAGGCACTAAGCTTCAGGTGCCGGTTGGAATCCTTCTTAAGGGCGAAGGGTTTATAATATGCTGGATCTGCATTATCTTACAACAAGAAGCTATGAAACTTCCTGCTACCTCGATATCGTACACCCGAATACACCCTCACACAGCAGCATGTTCTTAGGGCTACATTGAAGCTCTACGCCAAGAAGAGAATCCGAAACCCCTAAACTCTAAACCCCCAAATCCCGAAACCTTGGACCCAAATCCCGAAACCTTGGACCCTAAGCCGTCTTAAGTATATTGCATAAAGTAGAAGCCAGAAAGTTGGAATATGATTATCCTAAACCTTTTATGGTAAATTATAGGGTATCCTACCCTGAAACCATATTCCAACTTTCTGGAGTTCCCCGTAAACCCTAAACCCTAAACCCTAAAACCGGAAACTCTCGAAAACCTGTTGGGGTTGCCGCGCGCGCCTGGCTTTCAAGGTAGGCCTCAGCTCTTTGAAATATTACATGGAGTAGGGCTCCTTTATAGGAGCCCCCAAAAAGCACATAAGCAAAAGTAAGGATAGGGATATCCCATATAAACCCCCTTATAATGAAGCCCAATAAGGTAGAAGATGAGTTTCCGAAATAGGGGATCCTAATGTAGTGCCCTGAATAGTAGGATCCTTGTTATAAGACTCCAAAATAAGGTACCTCAAAGGAGTTTGTAAAAAAAAGTGCTCTACAAGTATTATAGTATAAGGGTTCTACATAGGTTTTGTAGGGGTTCGACTAGGGTTTCGGGGTACCTTCAAATAGTACCAATGTAGGAGCTGTCATGGAATACGTACCATTGAGAAGTAGTTTGACGTCTCAATTACATGCTGGTCTTCCTTCGGATAAGGTTCATGCTTCAATTGTTGGTTCGGAAGCGCAACAACAGCTCCTCGATGTGCTCCTTGGATGCCCATCCTGTGGTTGCCTTGAGGTATTTGGCGATCGTCGCGCCAGACGGATAGCTTCCCGGCAATCTCCAGGATGTCTTTATCCGCGGTGAACGCTTTGCGTGGCAAGTGGAGGCTCAGCTCCATCTTGCCATAGACGGGGCCGAGCGCCGTTTAGGGGCTCCTGCGATGGATTTGTGTCAAAGTGCCCCAGAATGGTCCGTGGCGGCCAAGCGGCAAGCCAGGCACAGTCGTGGCCGGCTGCCAGGATGGTGGCTTCGGCCGCAGCCGCCAGTTGGCTTCCGAGCCCGCTACCACGAAAGCTGGGCCCGACCCCGAGCTGCGTGATCTGATTCTCGACGACCTTACACAGTCCGCTCTAAACCTCTCCCAAAACCCGAACATCCTACAACCATCGACAACCCCCAAGCCCTTCACCCAGGTTTTTTTTTGGTTGCGCATGTCTTCAGGTTTCCAGGTTCCGAGGTTGACTTAATACAGTCACCACGGGATTCCCCAGTAAGACCCCATAGAAAAGAGTAATCCTACTACTTGTCGGGTATCATGGGGAACTAAAGGTTAACCTTTTTGGTTTTGTAGGGAGTATATCGGGACTATACTACCCAAAAAGGTTAAAGCTTACCTTCTCTGCTACTAGGTAAGACCGGGCCTTGCGGCCTTACTAGTCAGAAGAGGGTTACTGACTGGCCAACCGACGACCCTAAAGCCTAATCGCGAACATGAGTGAAGACAACGTACCGGACTACACGAAAGATGACAGGTTTAGGGTTTAAGCCCGGACCCTTAAATCACCTGTAAACCTCAACTCCTAAATCCACTACCAATATCGGTAACACCCTCATATATAAGGAATAACACTGGGTTTGCACAAGGCTTCCTATCAAGCTTAAGAGGCCGTGGCTGGTTGGAGGGGTCTTGGCATTCTCTAGGTTCCCAATCCCTTGGTGTGGCAGGTCCAACGAAAACAGTTATATTCCGCCAACATTCAACAGGTTTTTAAAGGATTGTGCAGGCATTGTCAATCCTTATAGACCCTGTTAAACAGGAACCCTTAAAGGAACCCTATTCTAAATGTTCAGGCCCCTAAACCCCTAAACCCTTAAGCCTTTACATTTTAATTACCCTTTACCCTTAACCCTTCAGCCCCATCCCTATGAGTCAGGCCGCTAAACACTTAACCCCTAAACCCTTAACCCCTCAACGCTTAAGCAATAAACTAACCCTACTGCTAAGGCCTCTATATTATTTGGGCCCCCTAGGTTGCTGAGTAGCCCCTTTATAATAAGATTACCCTTTTTCCTACGCTTCTGTTTTACCGTTAAGCCCGAAACTAGCCCCATTATTAAGGCCTCTATACATTATTTGGCCCCTAAAGCCTATAAACCTAAACCCCTAAACCCTTAACCCCTTACCCTTAACCCTTAAGCCCTAAACTAACCCCATGATTAAGGCCTCTATGTATGTTATTTGGGCCCCTGTTTCTTAACTCAGCTCGAGGGGCTGCTTGGAAGCCTCGGGTTTGCGCCATTGGAACCAGCCGTGGAACTTTGGAAACCGCATGTGACGGTGGCCCTGCGACTTGGGGATTTGGGCGTTTCCCAAACTTTGGGACCCTAATACAGTACCGGACCCTAAATCATATTAGGATCCTTATTCATAAGGACCCCCCCCCAAACGAAGGTACCCGTAACTTTCGGAAACTCGCTTTTGGGCTGGGGCGGATTAGGTTTTAGGGGTTTGGCGCAAAGTTTTGGGTTCAGGGTTTAGGCGTGATTTCTAGGACTCTGCGCGCTTTGTGAGTTTGGGGGATAATTAACGGTTAAGTGCTCGGGGCTTACCACGAGGGATTGCTTTTGCAAGTTTGACACCAAAGATTCGTTCGCTGGTGGCAGAGACTCAAAGACCTTTTCTTCAACTAAGGACTCCAACCCTAAACCCTAAACCCTAAACCCTAAGATCCCTAAACCCTAAACCCTAAACCCTAAGATCCCTAAACCCTAAACCCTAAGATCCCTAAACCCTAAACCCTAAACCCTAAGATCCCTAAGATCCCTAAACCCTAAGATCCCTGATCCCTAAACCCTAAACCCTAAACCCTAAGATCCCTAAGATCCCTAAACCCTAAGATCCCTGATCCCTAAACCCTAAACCCTAAACCCTAAGATCCCTAAGATCCCTAAGATCCCTAAACCCTAAGATCCCTTACCAGACCTAAGTGTTCTAAATTGCCTCATACGGTATACCCTTTAAACCCTAAACCTTCCAAAATCCCTTAATTAAGGAATATACCTAGGGTTCCTTTAAGGGATCTATAAGGGATCTATAGGGTTTAGGGAAGTCCAAAATCCCTTAATTAAGGAATATACCTTAAATTATAGTAGGATCCCTAATATCATTTAAGGTATATTCCTTAATTAAGGGATCTTGGAAGGTCTGGGACCCTAAACCTTGAACCCTTGCCCCTCTTGTAGCATGCTGGACTAATGGATGTTGGGGCCTTCGAATTCCTAGGGCTGGCATAAGAATTTCATGCGGTTTTGGGGTCTATAGGACAGGATCTAGGATGCCCAGTAACCTATAGGAATAGAAAGCGCTCCCTTTTCGGTACGTATTGGGTAACGTAATAAGGAACCTAGAACTGCAAAAAGTTAAAAGGGAATAAGGGTACTACTGGGCATCCTAGGGATCTTCTCTTGCGCTCTACCTGGATATTCGAAGGGTGCGCAGACTTTCCTACGTAAACGAGAAGGCCAGCAACCAGCAATGGCCAGGAGATTCACACAGTTTCACGGCAGACGACAAGCTAGCACTTACATGCAATTTAGTGTGTTTCACATGGTTGACAACAGCGCTGGGGGTTCCTTCTTCGAAGTTCCGAAGGGGTCACGGCTTCAATGCGAGAGTGTGGTTGAGTCAGGCTGCAAGGGTCATAAGTATCATGATGCTACTTCTACACACTGCACCCCAAGGTCCGAACCCTGAAGCCCAAGCCCTGAATCCGATTCCCTAAACCCTCAAACCCCTAACCCTAAACCCACCCAAAGCACGAGTTACAGTCGAGATCTCTGGTAGCCATCATAACACCTTCAATACAAAGTCTCAGTCTCGGGGCATTGAACTTTTTTGTGGAGCCCGATTAAGAGGTCGATATGTTTCAGAAGATGCTGTTGCAGGGTTTTCGATTCATATAACGAACCCAAGACAACAGGCCAAAACCGTTTAAAACATCCTAAAACACCGTACCGACAAGCCCTCCGAGCAAGCTGCTTGACATCTTCGTCGCTATATCCGCAACTGAGTGACCAAAAGGATCCTAACTACCTACAGTTTAAAGTTTTAAAGGAGGTTTCAGGGTTTGGGTTACGAATCCTAACTTACTACCTACAAGAAGTAGGTTTCAGGGTTGAGGGTTACGGATCCTAACTAACTACCTACATAGTAGAAAGTGAAGTTTTAGTAGGGTTTCTATGTACAGTAAGAACTATATACTATTCCGGTAAGTACCCCCGATATGGGTGGTTGTCAAAATTGTGATCCCTGCTGGGGTGCCCTAAATATTAGATGCCGTACTATAATAAGGACCCACAAAGGGACCATAATTTTGACAACCGCCCATATAGGTACTTGGACCCTCTGACTGAAGCACGAAAAGCCTCGTCCTCACCACGCTTGCGGGACAATGCCTCTCAAGTCACGGGAGTTGTGTGGCGAAGGCTATGAGGGCATCGAAAATCCCTAAACACTGAGCCTAAACCTTCAACTCTAAAGCCTATAAACCCTAAACCCCAAGCCTTGAAGGAGCAGGGGACTCGGAAACTAGGACATGCGATGCTGTGAATGCGCAGGTTTAGGAGATATGTGCCCTAGTTATGGGGCCGAAATCACTAGAGTAGGTTTTTGCCGGTATATACTCCGAAAAAAAAGAGCCATAGGAATGCTGTAGATAATTACTCCGACCCATATAGTAGCTAAGGTACCTACAACGTATACCCCATTTACAATCTACCCGGCGATTCTCTACAGTAGAAGCCCAAAAGTTGGAGACCCCATAGCCTCGTTCCTCAAGAGTTATGTAGAGGGAAATCCCCGCACTACTTGGCCTTACAGTAGAAGCCAGAAAGTTGGAATATCATTATCGTAACCCCTTTAAGGTAAATTACAAGGTATCCTCCCCTGAAACCACATTCCAACTTTCTGGAGTTCCCTGTAATCCGGTTTCCAACTTTTTGGGGTTTACTGTTACTGTAGGTCCTAGAAGCAGGGCTCCTCGGGAGTGAGAATCAGAAAAACCTCGTCGGTTGCATGCAGTTCCTATAAAGGGGGTTTAGGGCTTTAGTGGTTTAGGGCTTTAGGGTTTAGGGGTTTAGGGCTTTAGGGTTTAGTGGTTTAGGGCTTTAGGGTTTAGGGGTTTAGGGTTTAGGGCTAACACCGTAAACCCTGAACCTTAGGCCGATTTCTACAGAGTTTAGAGTTGGGCTCGTTCCAGAAGGGCACCACTCCCAAACCCGGAATTCTTGCGCAGGCTCGGCTGATTTGTTTTCGGGTTCCACCGTTGCCCGTGTACTTCTCCGTACTTCTTAGCGTTGGAGCTTTGCGGTGCGCGGTCAGGCAGGCTCGCCTAGGAAGCCCGTCCAAAACACACGGATCATGACCAGGTTGCGGATGCTCAGCGGAAGCCAAAAAGTTGGCAGAAGGTTCAACAAGTCTCTGAAGTCGCTCGTCGTCTTCCTAGTTGACTCAGACTTCCACGGCAGCCATGGCAAGGGCTCGACAAGAGGCGAGACGCTCGCACACAACTTGGGCAAAACACTCACAAAACGAAGGTTGCGGCCTAAAGTGGGGACAATTGCAGATCTCTGCATCGCCACTGTCGGAAACACAGAACGCATGTGATGAGCCCCTCATCGGCCTTGCCCGCATTTTTTTCGAAGAGACTCCATGTAAGTGGATGTCCCCCTTTGTTGCACGTGGTGTGCAAGTCATACTAGAGAGCATCCAACCACTTGCGATGGTCGGCCCGGCCTTGAAGTATGCAGCTTTCCTGATGTCGACAAGGCTCTGATGTGACTATCGGGAAAGTGCCTATAGTCTCCATTGTAGTTCCTTTTTAGGGTTACCTTACAGGATCCTAGTTACATTATATGTAAAGGAACTCAATGGAGACGAAAGGTGATTTCGTTCAAACGTCAGGAAACGACACGGACGCCGAACAATCGAAACTATACTCAACTTAGAACCCTAGCAAGAATTTTAATTTCAGCTGTATCTTAGGGATTATCATAACCAAAAATTCCCTAAACCCTAAACCCTAAACCCTAATATTTCTAAGAACCCCAAAGGAAACCCAGAAAGGCAACCCCCAAACTCCTGTGTGCTGAAATAAGAATGACTAAACCTAGAAGCCCATTTCAGGTGGGTAGTTCCTCTTCCATAGTACTCCCATAAGACCCCTTTACCTTATAGGAGTGGTATGGAAGGCTTATGGGAGACTACCCACCTTAAAACTACCCACCTGTAGATGGCTTAGAAAACCCTTGGACTCTCTAGACCCTACCTTAACCCTGAAGAACCTATCTTTTTAGGGTTCCCTATTATGGTTTCCTTATAGACGTCCTTAAAAAGGTAGCTTCTTCAGGGTTAAGGTAACCCCCAACCTTAAAATCCTAAACCCCTAAACCCAAAGCCCCTCGAACCCGAAACCTAACTCCCTAAACCCCCAAACCCCATAAACCGTCAAACCCCTAACCCCTGAACCCCTAAATCCCTAAACCCCCTAGGCTGGTTAGTATACAACAGAAAGCCCTGAGCTCAACACTTCAAGTCGATGGAGGCACTCGTTGGGATCCTTGGTGTCGGCTGGGCTTAGAGCTTGGGATACTGATAACCCCAGTTCCTCATAAAGGCCCTCGCGTCAGAATCCCACGTGAAGGAAAAAGGGTTCATTAGTGTCCTTGGCGTCGGCCAAGCGTTCCGCCCAAAGCGATAGAATCTACCTTGACCACCAAAATCCGACCTTCTTGGGGTTCCTTCTCATGATTTCCGTATGTGAAACCTTAATGTACTATTTGGGGTTTGAGTAGGGTTTCAAAACTTAGGGTTTCAGACTCACTCACGGTGCAGTCTCATAGGGGACTGACAGCGGTAAGGCTTTCAGACCTCGGCTACTCCAGGCTTCAGAGTTTAAGGTCTACAGTACCCTAAGGCTCCATAGTAGTAGCTCATATTTAGAATCCTATAAGGTAATCCCAAAAAGGAACTACCATGGGGCCTAGGGCCTATGGGTAGAACCCAAAACTCCAAGTAGAAGCCCAAAAGTTGGAAACCCAACAGCTTCAATCCTTCAGAGTAATGTATAGGGAACCCCAGCACTAGTTGTCCTTAATCCGGTTTCCAAATTTTGGGGGTTTACTGTAAGGTTCGCGGTTGAAGGGCACATGGGAACTACGGTTGATGATGCAAATTCTGCATGACCTGAAGGACCCTAAACTGTGGGAATTATGGCATGTTCCTTATTATGGGCAATGCAGGATTTATATCATCAGCCGTGGGGCTTAGTAAGCCCCAGTTCCTTGTCACCATACTGTTTCGCGGTAACCTGTTCTTCCTCGCGTCTTTTCCGAGTCCACCAAACAGCTCTCGGTATTTCTCCTAGATGCGATAGCAAAGAACGGAGGCCACATATTCCTTGCCCTGGACAGCTACCACTTCGTCGGCAGCTGGACAATCGTAGAAAACCTTCATGTATCTGTTCCGGTTTTCTGTCCTGAGGCTGGCCTTGATGCTGCCTGCGATACTGACTTGCAAGACTACTATCTCTGAACCAACTACCTTGTTATCAAGGTTCCCCAGTGTGCCCTTACTAATAAGGGTACCCTTTTCTTGGTATTCAGCTTTAAGGAGGGAACCTTTACAACCAAACGCAAAAGGGTACTAACGGGAACCTAGTTATTCGATCCTTTGGAATGTTAGGGACGCAGCGGGAGGCGAACGTGCTACGGTGGCAAATCGAGGGGTTTTAGGGGTGTAGGGTTAAGGGGATTTAAAGGTTTCGGGGTTCTGTTTTTAAATCTTCGGCCTTGAAGGGTCCATAAACCAACCGTAAACCCTATAGGTTAGAAGGGGCCCCCACCCTGTAATAGTGACTATAAGGATTATACTAGGGCCTTATTATATTCCTATTATGCCACTATTACAGGGCGAGGGCCCCTTCTAACCTGTAGGGTTATCTAGGGTTGAGCTTGGAGGGTCGGGGGACTTAGTAAGTAGGTAGTAAGTAGTAGACTTGTAAGTATCCTAAAAGGGACCCTACTTGGGGTTATGGTACTTATAAGTCCCTAAATCATTCATGAGCCTAGGGGTATTTCTCAGCAGGGGTACTTCTCAGCCACCAGCGAAGATTTAAGAAGATTGTTGAATTATTTGGAAGATTGTTGAAGAAAAACGAATTATTTGGAAGATTGTTGAAGAAAAATGAATTATTTAGAAGATTATTGAAGAAAAACAAATTATTTGGAAGATTGTGGGTTTCAATTTGAAGCTTAAACACGGTTTAGGGAAGTTTAGGGCTCATGGTTTAAGCTTCCTGGCACGGCTCGAGGACCTGCCAAAATGGAACACCGAGGTTTATTATTCGAAATTCTTCGTTGTATCTGCGGAGAACTTCAAACACTTTTCTAGACTTGTGCTTGTTTCCCCCAGCTGAAACCGCCAGATGTGCTCAGTGTAGCTGCCAAAACTGGCGGGCATGCAGCTGCCGCTTGGTAGAGCAACATACACCAAACCCCATTCTGAACATGTTGGCACTCTGCCTTCGACAAAGACAACCCAACAGCAAGGTTCTCTGTGATAACAGGCATGAATGAGACGGAGGAACACACCAGCTCAACAACACAGCCATGTCCCAAGAACGGCCTCCCTTCTTTGTCCGGTATTGCTTCCGGTGACTTGCATGACTGCTTCGATGTCACCAGGTCAGGCCCCAGCCGGCGCATTAGCCCATGTGCCCGGCTGTCATCTATCCCCTGCCCCTGGGATAGGTTGGCCTCAAGGCTGTGACACAGGCAAACCGAACGCCTCACACCTGGCCAATGGTGTGGGGAGCAACCCCGATGGGGCAGGGGTTTACTCCTTAGGTAAGGCAACCCCGAGGAGGTTCGACTGACACTCTAATTACTGTACTACTGCTCGATATTTGGCCTCCCATGTTGCTGAGGTGGACACTCAAATTATTTGGAAGATTGTGGGTTTCAATTTGAAGCTTAAACACGGTTTAGGGAAGTTTAGGGCTCATGGTTTAAGCTTCCTGGCACGGCTCGAGGACCTGCCAAAATGGAACACCGAGGTTTATTATTCGAAATTCTTCGTTGTATCTGCGGAGAACTTCAAACACTTTTCTAGACTTGTGCTTGTTTCCCCCAGCTGAAACCGCCAGATGTGCTCAGTGTAGCTGCCAAAACTGGCGGGCATGCAGCTGCCGCTTGGTAGAGCAACATACACCAAACCCCATTCTGAACATGTTGGCACTCTGCCTTCGACAAAGACAACCCAACAGCAAGGTTCTCTGTGATAACAGGCATGAATGAGACGGAGGAACACACCAGCTCAACAACACAGCCATGTCCCAAGAACGGCCTCCCTTCTTTGTCCGGTATTGCTTCCGGTGACTTGCATGACTGCTTCGATGTCACCAGGTCAGGCCCCAGCCGGCGCATTAGCCCATGTGCCCGGCTGTCATCTATCCCCTGCCCCTGGGATAGGTTGGCCTCAAGGCTGTGACACAGGCAAACCGAACGCCTCACACCTGGCCAATGGTGTGGGGAGCAACCCCGATGGGGCAGGGGTTTACTCCTTAGGTAAGGCAACCCCGAGGAGGTTCGACTGACACTCTAATTACTGTACTACTGCTCGATATTTGGCCTCCCATGTTGCTGAGGTGGACACTCAAATTATTTGGAAGATTGTGGGTTTCAATTTGAAGCTTAAACACGGTTTAGGGAAGTTTAGGGCTCATGGTTTAAGCTTCCTGGCACGGCTCGAGGACCTGCCAAAATGGAACACCGAGGTTTATTATTCGAAATTCTTCGTTGTATCTGCGGAGAACTTCAAACACTTTTCTAGACTTGTGCTTGTTTCCCCCAGCTGAAACCGCCAGATGTGCTCAGTGTAGCTGCCAAAACTGGCGGGCATGCAGCTGCCGCTTGGTAGAGCAACATACACCAAACCCCATTCTGAACATGTTGGCACTCTGCCTTCGACAAAGACAACCCAACAGCAAGGTTCTCTGTGATAACAGGCATGAATGAGACGGAGGAACACACCAGCTCAACAACACAGCCATGTCCCAAGAACGGCCTCCCTTCTTTGTCCGGTATTGCTTCCGGTGACTTGCATGACTGCTTCGATGTCACCAGGTCAGGCCCCAGCCGGCGCATTAGCCCATGTGCCCGGCTGTCATCTATCCCCTGCCCCTGGGATAGGTTGGCCTCAAGGCTGTGACACAGGCAAACCGAACGCCTCACACCTGGCCAATGGTGTGGGGAGCAACCCCGATGGGGCAGGGGTTTACTCCTTAGGTAAGGCAACCCCGAGGAGGTTCGACTGACACTCTAATTACTGTACTACTGCTCGATATTTGGCCTCCCATGTTGCTGAGGTGGACACTCGGGTGCCGAGCTCGGACCCAGCCAGCACGTTAGCCCATGTGGCTGGCTGTCATCACCAGGTGTCCGCTCTGGTGGTTGGCCCCAAGTCCTCGTCGGTTCCGTCTTCCGCGGTCCCCCAAAGCGACCCCATGCCCGGCCATCGGCATGCAAGCGCGGCTGGTGAATCAAAACTGGACACACCGCGACTTGTTGGTAAGGTTGGTGTGACATAAGATGCCATGCAGGGCCACGCGGGCAACTTCCAGCGATGGGCAAAGTGCTTCAAGACTTTGCCCGCGGGCGCGGGTACGTGGCATAGTATTTAGTAGTCGGGCCTTCCCTGCAATCTGCGCTGAATCACCTGCCGTGGGCACACCACTTTGCTAGGCGAGCACAGAATAAATCCCCAGCGCCGGCCAACGACACTGTCCCGCACGGTCAAGGACCCATAACTCGGGTCCGAGCCCGACTGGAGCGCGGTCTGTAAGACCACGGAGCTGGGGCATGCAGGATGGGTAGGGCGAGTCGAAAGCAAGCAGCAAGCCAACCAAGACATGGCACGTGACAAGGGACCAAGTACATGACATTCTTCGAGAGAACACTTTACCCGGAATGCAAAACCTCAACTCATTGCTAGTGTGCCGTCCAAGCAAACGCTTTCGAGAGAGCCATGGGCAGTGTCATTCTGTCGTCGATCCAAGAGAACAGAAAGTATGTGCTCAGCAGAAAGAGATATAACCTAATCATGGGTTAGCGGCCTCCCCCATTTGCTCTTTTCCTCCCGCCCGTTCGGTTAGTTGGAATGCCGCTTCGGCTGAGGAGTGAGGCAGGCATCATGGCTATGCTGATTTCAGACTGCTGATTTCAGACTGCTGATTTCAGACCCGAAGCCGCTTCCAATGGCTATGCTGATTTCAGACTGCTGATTTCAGACTGCTGATTTCAGACGAAGCTGATTTCAGACTGCTGATTTCAGACTGCTGATTTCAGACAGGTTCAGCAGCGACTACAGCACGAACTCATCGAAGGCATAGTCTGCGAAGCCTAGTAGTTTTTCTTTGGCGGAAGTGCAGCTATTATCGGAGCCAGGCCCCGAAGAACATCAGCGTCCACCACACCAGGGTGTTGTTCTTCGATGCCTTCATCAAGCGGGAAGTCATCCCTTGCAAGATCCCATTTGGTCCACATATGGCAGTGTACCTGCCTGAGAGGATCCTGCCAATTTTGCTTGGTGAACGTCTTCGAGAAGCTTTTCTTTCCAAACTCTTCCACCCAATATTTGTGTGTCGCCTTGAACTCGACGTTCCATCTGTAATCGTTGACCCTGAGAGTCATGCGAGCTTGCGGAGCACATAATTGGTCAAGAAGTTCCATTGGAGAGCTGTGAATTCTCGGTGCACCCCGACGACTGGAAGCAGGTACCACAGAATCCTCCTCAGCTGAATAGTGTTAGGGGCGAGGTCTGAGGGAGCCAGGGAGTTTCAATTCACAAAACAGACAACTCAAGTTGATATGCAGCTCAACATAGAGCAAAGAAAATTTAGTCCCAAGGGCTGCATCGGATGGGGCAGGACCGGCACTGGGAGCAGGCAGGCTGCTGGAAGCGGCAGCATTCTGAGGGCCAGCCTGAACTCAGCACCCGACACTGGAAACCCGATACCTAGACCCACAAAAGGCAAGCCCCTGAAGGCTGAAACCTAAAGCCCAAACCAGACCATATTACCAAGATACTTCAAAATACCCTAGCCCAAACCTTAGCACAAAAAGAGTGGGTTCCTCCTTTCGGCGACGGGCTTCCTCTGCGGCCTCGTCTTCGACCTTCCAGATCGGGCTTTGGGTTTTGGGTTGGGTTGAGGAGCCCTCAAGCCGAAACCTTAAAACCTCAACCCCTCGCCCTAGGATACCCCCAAACACTAAACCACAAATAGGCTTCCTTTTGTAGGCGACGGTCCATATGGGGCTTCCAGATTGGGATTTGGGTTTGGTACTTAAGGTTGGGGATAGATCGTTTCGCGCCCTCAAGCCTTACTCGACTCCTTCTCGGCTTCCTCCTCTGGGCGATGGGCTTCCTCTTCATCAGCCTTCCAGGTTGGGTTTCGGGTTTGGTACTTCGGGTTGGGGATTGATGGTTTAGTATAGAGCCACACCCTCACCAGCAGCACCACCAGCACCTAGAGCCCTCAAGCCTACACCCGAAATCCTACAACACAAACCTGAACCATATTCCCCAAATACCCGAGCCCAAACTTCCTCTTCGGCCTTTTCTTCGGCCTGTCAGATTGGCTTTCGGGAATAGGGTTTCGGTTTGAGGGTTGAAAGCCCAAGCCCAAACTAACCAAACCTACACCACAACTCCCAAGATACCCTAGCCCGAACCCTAGACAAATCACACAAAAGTTTCAAACTCGACAATGGCTTTGTCCTCTCGGCGGCGGGCTTCGTCTTTGGTTTCGGGTTTAGGGTTTCGGGGTTTAGGGTTGAGAGCCCTAAAGCCTAAACCGAAAAACCTAAACCGAAAACCCCTAAAACCAAAAGCCTGAACCTCCACCCTAGTTCCCAAGATACCCTGGCCCAAACCGGAAGCAGCTCGACACCGTCAAGATGGCCTCCTCCTCTGCCTCTCTGCGATGGGCTTCCTGGTCTTTCGGCCTTCCAGATTGAGCTTCAGGTTTTGAGTGTGGGGTTCAGGGCTGAGAGCCTTCAATCCGAACCACCTAAACCCAAAAGCCTGAACCTCCACCCTAGTTCCCAAGATACCCTAGCCCAAAGCAGAAGCAGCTCGACACCGTCAAGATGGCCTCCTCCTGTGCAAAGATGTTTTCCTCCTCTCTGCGAGGTGCTTCCTGGTCCATTTCGGCCTTCCAGATTGAGCTTCAGGTTTTGGGTGTGGGGTTCAGGGTTGAGAGCCTTCAGTCCGCAACACCTGATTAAACCCAAAAGCCTGAACCTCCACCCTAGTTCCCAAGATACCCTAGCCCAAACCCTAAGCAGCTCGACACCGTCAAGATGGCCTCCTCATCTGCAAACATGGCTTCCTCATCTCTGTCATGGGCTCCCTGGTCCATTTCAATTTCGGCCTTACAGATTGCGCTTCAGGTCTTGTGTGTGGGGTTCAGGGTTGAAAGCTTTCAAGACGAAACCCTAAACCCAACAACCTGAACCTCCACCCTAGTTCCCAAGATACCCTAGCCCAGACCCTAAGCAACAAAAAGGTTTCAAGTTCGATTCCTTCTTCTTGGCTTCCTCCTCTCGGCGATGGGCTGCCGTTTTGGCCTTCAGAGTTTTCTTCCGTCGTGCCTGCAGAGAATCACCCTGAGCCCGAGAGCTAGCTAAACTTCACTCTGAAACTAAACTCCAAACCCAGCAAAATCCAAAGCCCTCAGCCTGTAAACCCGTGCCCTAGATGAGCCTTCATCTTCGGCTCGAGCAAGCCTTTCTTCCGTTGCTTTGGCGGAGCCTTGGCCTTAGCCTTCCGTTTCGGAACTTGTTCTCCCTCGTCGGGACCAGCAGCTCTGGGGACAGCGATCCGTCCAGTTCTCCTTTGTTTGATCTTCTCCTTCTCTTTCTGGATCTCTGGATCGCCCTGATTCTCGAGATCCTCGAGCTGTTCCAACAACTCCTCCATGTCACTGTCCTCAGCGTGTTCTTCTTCTTGTGGAAGCAAGCAGGCAGCCATCTTCCTCCTGGCCTCTTCTTTCTCGTGCTCGGTTTCCAAGAAAAGATCGAGGATTAGGCCGTGCAAGCTGGCTCGTGACTGGTTTTTGCGAAAGTTGACTTTGAACAATGCCAACAGGTCCTGGCACTGCTTGCATGTCAGATTGAGTCCGGCATGGATTCTAGCCAAGGGCAGCGACATGGCCTCAGAGGTCTGTTCCAGGTGCAGCGGGCCGTGCGGGCCAGACAGGCCAGGCTTGACAGGAACGGAAACCCAGTCCTCCAGCTCCGTGATGTGGTGGAATCGGATGGCATTGTGCCTGTAGGGCCGGAAAGCCGACATCCCAGCAGCCGTGCGGACTCCTGCCGCCAGCTCCAGGTCCCAAGCAGCGAAGCCATAAGATCCAACAGCCAAGATCAACATGATCTCTCCTGCACGCTGGCATGCTACCACCTCGCCTGCTGCCCCAGCCAAGACAGACAGCCAAGCAGAGTTGGGGCCAGCTGCAAACTTGTCCTCATCTTGCATGTAGCAGAGGAACCACTCTGTAGCCACAACTTGCTGCCACTCCATCTGCTGGGTCGTGCTCGGCCACGTATGCTGCTTCGTTTTAGTTTCCATGAGCCTCTGGAACTCCTTTTTGAGAGCCTGAGTCGAAGACAAAGAAGAGCTTTCTTTAGCAAATTTTAAGGTCTTCGGACCTTAGGATTTGCGGAGTTAGGGAAGTCGGAAATAGAGCCCTTAATGATCCTGAGAGTCTTAGGGCCTTAGAGTTTGCAGACATAGATTGAGGCGGGAGGCATGGGTGTTGGGGTGCGTGAGCTTGTCAAAGCTCGAGGACTTGCCCGCAGAAGCAGTGGCTTTCTGATCATCTGACACCTTCAAGCAGGGCACACCACGGCTCGGTATTGCACTGCAGCGTATGCAAGCAACTTGCTTCCCTGTCCGAGATTTTTGAAAGTGGCGTGCGTCCCTGAGCGCGTCTTTGGCCATCTGATGTGTATTTTCCACGATAACTGTGTCGGCAAGATGCGTGCTGACGAAGGTCAGAAGCTCAACCACTTGGTTGTTGTAGGCCCGGCGTTCGGCTGTTGTTGAAGCGACCTCGGCCATGTCCCGGATCAAGTGGATCAGCCTGTTGACGGAATTCAGCCGCCAATGCATCTCCTTCAGGGGTTCCATGCCTGCTCCACCAGCCATGGCTTTCTCGGCCTTCAAGACGGCTGCCCAGTCGGCATGCATCTGGCGAAGGGTGGTCTCCCTGCTTTCTGCAAGAAGTGCCCCAGCATATCGAAAAGGCGGTCGGAGGTAGTACGAAGCGGAGCTCTGCACACGTCTCCTTATTCAGTCTTCGGTAGTGTGGGGGCTTAAAGCCTCAACCCTAAACCTTAAACTCTAAACCCTGTAAACCCTGAACCCTAAACCTTCTAAACCCTAAGCGCCAAACCCTAAACCTTAAACTCTTAAACCCTATAAACCTTGAAATGGACTCAACCCAGAAGGATGGTAAGGCTCAGCAAGTCCTGACTAGGTGTCGAGGACCAAAATAAAAAAGGCCAGGCAGCTGAAGTAGCTGCATGAGGTACCGAAAGTGCAAAGAGATGCACTGTCCTTCCTCCTCGTTTGAAAGAAAGCGAGCCGGGTACAGTTTCTGAGGCCCATCAAAGAAGCCATTCCCGATCACAGCGTGGATCTCCTCGGCCCAGAGCTTGGTCGCAGCTCTTTTGGCGATGTCACCGGCGATCTCGTGAGGCAACTTGAGCTGCTGGGCCTGGAGCGGTTTGGTAGGGTCTCAATTGCATCAAGAGTTAATCATTGCTTCGGATTGAGAAGCTAGATGTTCGAGGGATTGAGGGTTTCAGGACTCAAGTTCTGCAGGCATCATGGCTATGCTGATTTCAGACTGCTGATTTCAGACGAAGCTGATTTCAGACGAAGCTGATTTCAGACGGCTGATTTCAGACTGCTGATTTCAGACAGGTTCAGCAGCGACTACAGCATGGCTATGCTGATTTCAGACTGCTGATTTCAGACGAAGCTGATTTCAGACGAAGCTGATTTCAGACGGCTGATTTCAGACTGCTGATTTCAGACAGGTTCAGCAGCGACTACTCATCGAAGGCGTAGTCTGCGAAGCCTGGTAATTTGTCTTTGGCGGAAGTGCAGCTATTATCGGAGCCAGGCCCCGAAGTTCGAGGGGTTGAGGGTTTCAGGGCTGATGTCATCGACTAGCAATAACCCAAGGTGCTTTCTGTGTGAAGCAGCTCCAGACTGGCGTCGCCATGGAAACCAAAAGCTCGTTTTTCCACCAGGTCCATGGTGTTACGAGCAACGGTGCAAGTCGCCATGAGCCCATCTTGAGCTTGAGTTGTCGTAGCTCCTCTCGATCGTCCAGATTGCCGGCCAAGATATCCGGTGTCAGCACTGCCTCAGGCTGGATGCCTTGCTGTGGCGGCCCACCTTCCCCAATCAGCATCTTTGTCCAGAAGTGTTCGCCAGCATAAAATTGGTGCGATTGGAAGTAAGAAAACCATCTCATGAGTTTGACGAGTGGTCCATGCTGCTGCAGCGTCTGCAGCGAAGTGATCGTCCCGAAGAGTGCCTCCCTCTCCTCAGCAGTCGTTGGCTCCGAAAGGCCCATCTCATGGCAGATGTACGGCATGTAGCTGAGGAAGATTTGGCCATCAGCTGTCTGTTTGGCTCTAAATTCCTCTGCATACTGTTGCTTCTTGGCCATCCAAGCCTTGGTGCCTCCAGGTCCATAATTCATGTTGTAGAGAATGGAGAACTGCAGGAGGATGCGAAAGAGCTTCACACTCCTCATGGCCGACTTCAAGTCGTTCCATGTACGATGACTCTGATCATACAAGGGAAGCACGAACCCACGAAGCTTGAACTGCAAGTGATCGAGACCAGGACAGTTCAGCGGTCCCTGATCGCTCACCGAGATCAACAGTGGCTGCTTCGCCAGACTCCATGCAGTCGGTACCTGTCTTTGAATCGACTGTGTCGTGGTATTATAGATGAAGTAGGTCCCGTTCATCAGCACCCGTTCCTCCTCAGCCCGGAGTGGCCCCAGAAGTAGGTCTGGAGGCTTTGCGAAGGCGGCAAGCGGAAGCCCAATTGAGTTCAGGGCATGGCTGAAAGATCGCATTGTATTGTAACTCTCGACACGTGTGATCCGGCCTTGCACAGCCAATGTCCTCACAGTTTCGTGCAACTCTGCTGTCTGGACGGGGCTGATGTTTTGTATGGGTAAGTAGCCCGACACGTTCTTCTTGTAATCGTATGCGATCGCCACTAAAGTTTCCACATCATAGGTTGACGCATCCCAGGACACCTGGACATGCTGCGTGTCGGCAAAGGCCTGACAAGGTAAGTTAGTTCTTGCAAGCAGGCCCTGACATCCAGAAGCCTAAAGATCTATCTCATATCAATTCAACAACACCCTGAAACATAAAACCTTTGTGCTCAGCAGGCCATAGCAGGGCAGGCAAAAGCGTAACGGTCAATCTCAAATAAAACACCTCTTCAAGTTCTAGAATAATCTAAATTAATATCTAAACCCTACAAGATAACCCACTTTTATAAATAGTAAACAGACCCTACCTGCCCAAGGCCTAACCATCAGAATGAAAACGTGGTTTAGGGTTTCGGGCTTAACCCCTAAACTCTATTTTCAAATAGTGCTTTAAAGTTTAGGTTTAAGGGTCTAGAGTCTAGGGTTTTAACAGCGAGCCGTAAAGTTTGATGCCGAGGCTCGGTCGTCAAGAGCTTGACATACTCAGCCACTTCCAAATTAGCCTCAGCTCGTATCAGTGCGATCTGACGTGGCGCCAAGTCAGTGTGCGTCTGCATGACTTCTCCTCTGTGGCGCTTTTGCGCCTTCACGCGTTGTAAAAGTATGATTTTGTTCACTTTCGGAACTCGTCGACTGTTTCCATGCTTGGTTTTCAAAAGGGGAAGCGGTGCCAGTGGCAAGTTGGCAAGTTCATCGACATAGGCCTCCAGCAAGTAACCAGCAAAGAAAACAACCTTGGGATAAAGGTGTACAGAGAACTGCTCCCAGATCTTCGAACTCGGGTTGTGCTTGCTCCATATTAGGAAGAGGTAGATATCCCAAAGGTTCGTTTGCTGAAGAGTGGTTGAAAGTTTGCGACCACACCAAGCGTGCTGCGAAAGCTTGTCCCAGCCCTTGCTTGCACCCTTATGCAAGTTCTCCAGGTCGGCCAAACCTCGTGTGCTGCCATCTTCAAGAAAATCCAGACTGAGGGCAATCGGGGAGCTGTCAACATCGGAGACAAAGTTGCACGAAACCCTGCCTCTCTGAATGCCAGACAGGGCTATTTTTGCACAGGCTTGCCTCAGCATCTCCTCTACCAGCACCAGCGATTTAGTTTTAGTCTCGGGTTGCAGCTTCCGGCGTCCTGGCAACAGCCCAAACAGCACCAGCAGAGCTCTTGTCTCCACTGTGTGCCCAGCTTTGTGCGGATCTTCACTCCCTGCCCCTCGGTAATGCAGCTGCGACAATGGAACCTTGGATTGGGGGGCATAACATTGCTTTCGAATAGGCAAGCTCTTTACGAAACCCGAAGCCCCAACAGAAAAATAAGCTAAAGTTATGCGACTAAGAAACTTCAGCGCCCTCCAGCTCAGCCTTGAACTTCTCGTTGTTTCTCTGGAAGAACACATGATCCTTCGTCCCATCAATCTTCAGATTGTGAAGCAGTCGGTCCGAATACCATTCGGCCTCTTTGTTGCTGTTGAAGTAGCCAGCTAAGCAATGCCCATGCGGCAAAGTCCAGGAGAAGGACCGAAAAACCTCTCCAGACTCTTCCATGGCCAAGCTCTGGTTCAGATAGTTTATAAAAGACCTGCCAAAAAAGACCCCCGAGGTTTCGGGTTTAAAGGTTTAGGGTTTGGGGGCTGTCAAGGTCAACTTGGCGGGAGTGAATCTGAGCACTGCTGGGTTATAATATGGGGTTTGGTTCAGGGTTTGGAGCTTCAGTGAACCACAAAGCCTCCGTCGGGGCAACAAACTTACAAGACCTGTCAAGATGGACCTCCGAGGTTAAGGGTTTAAAGGTTTAGGGTTTCGGCGCTCACACTCGGACAATCCAGGCGAGGCAATTGATGCGGAGTCTGACAATGTGAAACCGATGATGGGTCCGTCACAGTACGAAGCAACAGGCTATAGCAACACATAAAGTGACTGTATCCGCAGCGACTGAACCCTTCCCAAGATCTTACAGAATTGAAGCAAACTAGAACCAGTAAGACCTCGGGAAGAATGTAGCTACTCAGATCACTTCTTCGGGTTCGAGGAGGTAACATAATAGGTAGGCAAATGTCGTAAAAACTATAAAGAGCCGAGATGGCTCGGGTACAGGTGATCTGGTTGAGTATCATCATCGCGATGATACACGCTGTTCCTAGTCGTATTGACCAGCTGTACTTTTCAAAGGGGTGATACCGAATGGAGCCATGGACTGAGTGCTGGGGGTTACTGTCATGCATATGGAGGCTACATGCACACGCAAAGTTGCAGTGTTGCTGCCAGCGTTGGGCCAGGAAGAATCCGAAGAAAGCTATCATGGCTGTCGCGAGCAGAGTCTCAAATTACCATGCCGTGTGTTAGGTTTACACACTTCCATGGCGCGAACTCAGGCTCGTCTATGAAGAGACATCACAGCAACTGACAACACTTGCAGTAACCCCCAGGATGGGCGCCAGGATCTCGTTGTGCTTGATCATCGTGATCCAGCTTTGGCTTGCAGTAAATTCAAAACAGTTGTCAGAAACTCATCGTGTGGCACGGGCATCATGCAATAAATTCTCAGGATTCTCAGGATTCATTATCCACGACATAGCATGCATCCTCGCAGTCAGCTGTCAGTATCTCATATCGCCTTTGTACCACAAGCCTGCCAGAAGCAGCGCAGAGTGACCCCTTTCTTTGCACTGACAGCCGGGGTCATAATCAGTGTGCAGCATCGTGCAACACCCAGTGTTCGACTGCGGCCATGGCTGTAGCACTGACGAGGGTTCGTGGTTTCTTAGGATCTAGCTTCTTACAATCAATCGCAGAGACCTACCAAGGCGAGTAAGTACCCCAAGAGACCCAAGATATATCGAGGTTAAAGGGGGGAAGAAGGAATAAAACATGCTAAAATTGTGGGTTCAGGAGCTTAGAAACAGAGTCAGAACACACAGAGAGAAAGCAACCCTAAGGGCCTGAAAAGACCCCAAACCCCTGCCAGCACTCCTTGGGGCATGTCTTACACACGTCCCTGCTTCAAAGTTGTCACCCTCCGATCGCAAAGTCTGAGCGCCAGGGGAGAGTGGCTTGAGTATCTTCTGAGGTATAGGAGTCGAATTGGGTGGTTTTGGGTTTCTTAATGGACCCGGGTGATGACGGGGCAGCTACGTATCTATTATTATGTGCAAACTGGGAGTACAGTGAATCTACAGCTACTCTAGCCACCCCAGGCGGCATTGTTTGTAACTCGTTCCGGATCCGAAACCTCAGGCCTTAAGTGGCATTATCAGCTGGGTTTCAGGACACTCAGCCCAAGAAGCAGTAGAGGGGAGGTGCTTTAAGGAGGGGACTACGGAAATCACAGCAGTGCAACAAATGCGGTCTAAAAGCCCAAGGAAGCAAGCAAGCTCCAAGCATTGAGACACAAGATTCAGCACTATGGGGAAACAGTAGACGATGAGTGGTCAGAGGGTCGGCCTGGGTGCATCAGACGAAAGTGTGATACCAACGTTAGAGGGCGTCGATCAGTTTCCACTCCCCCGAAACACACTCTCTCAGTATCGAGTCGAAGTTCACAGGAGGGCCAAGAGTAGGGGAGATTCCATCCCGTATAAATACCCGAGTAACAGTCCAATGTACAATAGATACGGAAACTTACCTGCTCCGACCAAATACAAATCCTGTTATTATCGAGCACATTAACGTAGGGCGGTCGATCAGATTCATGAGAGACAATGTTAGACGTAAGAACGTCCATAATCGTAACCCAGTAACTCCAAAGGACGGCTCCACAATGCCGAAGTGGTATGATGCTTCGCATACGTCTAAGGCGAGTGAGTAGTCGGGAAGAAGCGACATATGAGAGGTCCGGAGGGAAAGCATTCAGCAAAACCTGGAGGCCCCAGCCCCATAAGCACTCCCTACTCAACTCATGCGGTGAAAGGATGTCCGGGCCTGGGCCTGGGTTGGTTCTCATTGGTCCAACTGCTGGGGCGCTTAGTTTGAGCATAAGTTCTATCGGCACGGGCAAGAGTTTGTGGGGGGGGATGCATGCTCACCCTCAGACTCTGTGGCCTTTATCGAGCTGGCCAAAGGTGACATGCATGTCGGAGACAACAAATTGACACATACATGCACATGCGTAGTCATGCGAAGTTACTAATTAGTTGGCTCAGAGTTGCCACGGACACAATGTAGAGTTAATAGTGCTGACGGTTCCGCGGCCTATCACATGTGCCCCGTGGTCTGTGAGCCTATCGCAGGGTGAAAGGATATGGGGCTTACGGTTGTTCGGGTCTAAAGGTGTAGGAGCCCTCTTTTCCTCCCGCCCGTTCGGTTAGTTGGAATGCCGCTTCGGCTGAGGGGTGGCAGGCATCATGGCTATGCTGATTTCAGACTGCTGATTTCAGACGAAGCTGATTTCAGACGAAGCTGATTTCAGACGGCTGATTTCAGACTGCTGATTTCAGACTAAGCTCACGAGAAAGAAAAGGTTGCTCTCCCAGACAAAACCATATAAAACCGTGTCCTTAAACCCCACTATAAACTCATGCAGCAGTCGGCTCACCATTTTCCCCGCAACCCAGGAACGTGCTGAATCAGCGGCTCGCTGAGAAGGGCTTTGCTAGCCGAGTCTGTGATTAGGGACCTGTGGGGGGATTCACCACCCACCACTCAATGCTACCCATTACTAGCATAAAACGACACATGGACTGGTCCCCCACTCAAACTGGCCCGCCTCTGTCTGACCACCTGAACCTACTCTACTTAGGTCACCACTACAGCACCGTACAGTATAGCGGCAACGAGGGAAAGCTCCACTATTCGCCGTCGCTGACATGAGGCCTGGGGCACTTGCAGAATTCCGGCTCCCTAGATGCTGAGCCGAAGGCCACTGTGGCACATTGAATCAAGTCTTAGTCTTCCGAATCGTCCTTGGATGTGGGTGAAGGGACATATTCGAGATCCTTCAAAGTTTCCTCAATCTCAAAGGCGATCTTGTACCAGCAGCTCTGGCGGAGAAAGACATCCGAATGTTTCTGGAGGAACTCTTTGGCCTCAAAGAAGTGATCACCCATTTCTTTTTGGTCTGGGCACACAGGAGGAGCAAGCCTCCCCAGAGGAGTTGGAGGAAAAGGCCCACAATAATCCGGACGGAAATCGCATTGCATTTCACACATGTATTTCTGCAACAATCGGCATACATCTGCCATAGCTCTCAGCCAGAAAATTTGCTCAGAACCCTCGTTGGAATCCACAAAGGAGTCCAGAACAACTTGGAGGTTGTGGAAATACCAAAGCCACATCAACTTGTCTGTATCTGGGTAGGAAAGCTTCAAAGAGGTCTCCAGGCCAGCAGCGACTTGACGGATGTTCAACCACATGGCCCTCGGAATGAAAGGGCAAGTTTCAAGGCTAAGGAAGAACAAACAATACAACAGCTTGAGCAATGCGCGGCTGAAGCAATTCATCACAACGGCGAGAACAAAACAGACAATTCCATGCAAGATTTGCAGCACTGGTCGGTTTGAAGGTTGCAGGCCTTGGCATTGGGTTTAAACTCACGCTGTCATTCCGCACACTGACACCCGTGCTCATTTCATTCCTTTTGCTCAATGTCAAGCACATGTTAATATTATATTCCGACGAAGCAGCACCGGCGACAGCAAGATCGTGACTTCTGCCCACAACACAATCCACATTCTATCCGTGTCAAACTCAACAGGCTCGGTGTTTGCACGTACCCTAGTCGAGACCCTGTAGCGGCTAAAAGGCTAGAACAGCACCCTAAGCACCCCTGCCCGAGCCTGCCTGCTCTCAGCGCATGACTTGGTTACACTCACACTTTTCGGGCATTCTCCGGGTAAGGTTGCCTGGAGGCACTTCTCTGCACTAGGAAAAGGCACAAACCAAGAGGCAACTACTTCTACCTCGCCTTTTTCCCCGGATTGTGGCTGTTTTCAGCCCCCGTACTTTGTCAGGGTTTTGGGTTTGTGTGAAAACAGCCGCTTTGTGAGGTATCATGGCTATGCTGATTTCAGACTGCTGATTTCAGACGGCTGATTTCAGACAAGGCATCTTTGCTTGTGTCCCCATCCATTTCCTGATCCTTCAAGGACCGCTGAAAAAGTTTCTGCAAACCATCGTTCAATGTGTCGTCCACATAGGCTGGACCGTGCGCTTCGGCCAGCATCTCGCAAAACCTCTGCGCATCCTTGCGGGAGAACGCACAGGCTGGCCACTCAGGAGTGGCAGGCATCATGGCTATGCTGATTTCAGACTGCTGATTTCAGACGAAGCTGATTTCAGACTGCTGATTTCAGACTAAGCTCACGAGAAAAGGTTGCTGTCTGACAAGTTGAGTTCCCATAACTCTGATTTCAAACTTGAAAGTCAACAAGCTGACCTGCAACAAAACGTGAACCCTAAACCCCTAAACCGAAACCTGAAAGCCGAATCGTAAACCCATGAACCCCGGGCTAAATTCCGCGGCTTAAGGTCGCTATGGCTCTCGTACAGACGTTTAATTTCACCTTCAGCAGCACTTGACCAGACGATCACCCCTCACTGTACGTGGAAGAACCATGCCTGCCAGGGCAACTCTCAAGGATGTGTCGTGAGTCATGGGGCGAGAACATCTGGCCACATTATTTTTCTGCTTATGATGCCATTATTATTTTTATTGTTTTTTTTTTGGCCCTGGGCCCTGCTACTCTGTTACTCTCATACTCTTAGACTACTATTACTCTATGACTCTATTACTCTATTACCCTATGACTCTATTAGTCTCTTAGTCTAAAAGCTCTCTTACTCTACTACTCTATTACTCTAGTACTCTATTAGAGTATTCCTCTCTAAAAGAGTAATAGAGTAAAAGAGTAGTAGAGTAATAGAGTAACAAAGTAATAGAGTAGTAGAGTACTAGAGTAGTAGAGTAATAGAGTAAAGAGTAATAGAGTGATAGAGTAATAGAGTAAGAGTATCAGAGTAATAGAGTAATAGACTAATGAGTAATAGAGTCTTAGAGTAATAGAGTCTTAGAGTAATAGAGTAACAGGGCCGATGGCCAAAAAAACAAAAGAAAAAATATTAGCAGTAGCAATAGCAGTACTAGTACTACGAGTAGTAGTAGTATTGCATTGCGGACGTCACACAATCCGTGTGCTCGACGAGGGAGGACAGTCTATATAGACTGGCCGCTCAGTGGCAGCTTCATCGTTTTAATGAATCCTTTCTTGAAGACCTACCAAAGATCTACCGACCGCAGTTCTAGTCCATGACGTTCAGGTCAAAACTTGGCTCAGCGTGTCCGAACAATGGATAGTAAGAGAAGCGGGCCAGCCCTCCAGAGTCATTCGATGAAGATCCGGTCGTGATCATGCTCGTTGCTGACTCTGTGTTCCCAGTGAGGTCCAGGAAATTGGCCTGTGCCCCTCCATCCCCGACCACAGTCTCTGCAGCATCGTCATCCTCTTCCGAATCACTCGCGTGCACAAGCACTGGATCAGCTGTCGCCATGGGACCCACCGTATTCCATGCATGAAGATCTGTCCCAGCCGCATTCGCAGTAGCCTTCGCAGTAGCCATGGGACCCACCGTATTCCATGCATGAAGATCTGTCCCAGCCGCATCCGCAGTAGCCTTCGCAGTAGCCATGGGACCCACCGTATTCCATGCATGAAGATCTGTCCCAGCCGCATTCGCAGTAGCCTTCGCAGTAGCCATGGGACCCACCGTATTCCATGCATGAAGATCTGTCCCAGCCGCATCCGCAGTAGCCTTCGCAGTAGCCATGGGACCCACCGTATTCCATGCATGAAGATCTGTCCCAGCCGCATCCGCAGTAGCCTTCGCAGTAGCCATGGGACCCACCGTATTCCATGCATGAAGATCTGTCCCAGCCGCATCCGCAGTAGCCTTCGCAGTAGCCATGGGACCCACCGTATTCCATGCATGAAGATCTGTCCCAGCCGCATTCGCAGTAGCCTTCGCAGTAGCCATGGGACCCACCGTATTCCATGCATGAAGATCTGTCCCAGCTAGAGCCATGCTGTCAGGCGAGACCAATTGTTCGGGCGGTCACGCTATGTCAAGGTCTGACATGTTCGGCAGTCCTAGAAAAGCTGGCACAGACGGTAGAGAAAATGAAGGCACAGCGAAAGAGAGTAAGATAGAGTAATAGAGTAATAAATAGAGTTAATGGAGTAGTAGAGTAATAGAGCATTAGAGTAATAGAGTAATCGAGTAGTAAAGCAATAGAGTAATAGAATAATAGAGTAATACTCTCTCTCTCTCTGTCTATCCGTTCCTCAAGCATGCACCCTCTTTCTTGACTGGACCTGCGCCGCTGGCATGTCCTGCGCGACAGCCACCAGATCTTACTTTCACGAGCACCGGCGTCTCCATTCGAGTCGCACAGCACCGCGCACCGCGGGCATCTAGTTCAAAGTGCGAACCCGCTCCTACTTGCACGTGCGCCGGCTCTTGGATTCGAGTCGCACAACACTGCGCGCTTGCAAATTCTCGATCTGGCAATTCTCACAAATGCCACCACGGGTTGCTTTCAGCAAAATGTGACTGCACCAATGGCACCTAGCGCACCCTTCCCACCAGCTTCCGGCTATCTCACGCTGCGTGCGGTACACATCCACGAAATAACAGTCGCCCTCTCGTTCGGAGGTCTCCAGAAGCTCACTGACAGCAAGTAACCACTCCGCAACCGCCGAGGAAAGCAGCCCCCGCGGATCCC